>JAOYMR010000006.1:21998414-22021276 GCA_025802075.1 Tenebrosternarchus preto | reverse complement strand
CTCTCTTCCTCTCTCTCTCTTCCTCTCTCTCTCCCTCTACCTCCTCTTTCCCCCCCCCCCCTCTCTCTTTCCATCTGCAGACAGAACATAAGGGCTGGCCAGTAATGACAAAGTACTGCATGTACTGCATGTCTTTGTGAAGGAAAAAAAAAACAGAATGGAATCACTGCTTCATGTTCACAGAACTTTGCTCAACTCAACACCTATTTAATGCAACAGTGTGTGCAAATCACAAATATAATAATGTACATGAAACTTTTTCAGGCCTAGATCTGGCCTTTTTTGTGTTGGAGTAAGTTAAGTTTTGAATGCTGGATAAGTAGTAATGGAGACCACAGTTTTTAAAGCAGTATATGCACAAGGCCACTTCAAACATGAACATTTCACTTGTCAAGTTAAAGCCAATGACTGAACACAGTGCAGTGAATGTCAGGTCAGATTCTGTAACAGTGAGAGACAGACCCATGCAGCAAGGAACAATGCATATGCTAATTTAATTTTCAGGGCAATCTGAAAACTATTTAAGTGATTTCATGCCGATTCAGAACTGGCACAGAAGGAAAAAGCTAGTTGCATGCTACAGAGAAGGTACAGCAAACATGCAAGAAGAGCAGCTGGGCGGAGCCACATAAATAATGCTGTCATTACTCAGCCATCAAGATAGGCTCCCCTGAGTTACCTTCCCTCTGTCTCTATCCATCAATCAACACCCCCCCGAAAACAAGAAATAACACTTAGGAACGTAACAGCTGCATCTGTGAAAAACCTGCTGGACACTGTAGAAGACAAGCAAGTGTAAGGGTTCTGGTTATGTAGTGTTCAGGAAGCTCAGGGTATGAATTTCATTAGCTCCTTCATTAGCTTTATATTGGATGTAGGTACATCTAAATCCATTCATTAGCTGGACTCTTGACTTTTTCCCTTTTTTCCTAAAACATGTGTGGAAATGGACAGCAAAAAACGACATCACTCATATCACCACTGCTTCTAAACACCCCCCACTGTGAGTGATTTAGCACAATCAGAACACAATCAGACTCCTTACCTTTATGTTGAAAGGGGGTATGGGAGAAGGGCTTCTCTGGAATAAACCATTCCAAGATAGAGGAGGGGGTTGGAGTAATACCTACTGATTCAGTTCTTCCACTGTAAAAGCATGACATCATGCTTGGTTGTTTTATACCCAGTGATTATCATGGATTATTGAAAATGACATTTTGCTTTAAACTGTGGTATATTTTCTCTCTCCTGCAAGCTGAGAGTCATGCACTGTTTTATTCATTTCCTCAACAGTTCAAATCTCTCTCTTTCTTTCTCTATTGCTCTCTCATTGACAAAAGCTTGTTTGGTCAGACTAGGAAGGATCGTGTAAGTGTACACTGAGCATGAAATTCCAAATCTGCCATTAACTTAAAAACCTACACATAATAAAGACACTGACCAATGGGCTGTTTGATGCCAACCGCATGTCCTACAGAGCAACTCAAATAGACGTATACAGATTAAAATATACAAACAATGCAGTTACTTATAAATCATTCTAACTATTTATATCTTTTAATTCTTTAATTTAATTTTCTTTTTTTCCTTACATCTATTATTTTCACAAAATTTATTTTCATTCTGAGTTCAAATTAACATTACATGGCAATGCTATATAAACCTTATCTAGCTAGCTATGTCTTTTGTATTGCATTAGGCAGTCAATTGTTACAAGAACTACTTTTCGTTGGAAGTAATTGCCAATATTAAAAAATTCACTATTTATCACTTAATTTTGGGCTTCTTTTCTTTGATTATGTTGTAGAACTGTTGCATAAAGGCAGTATAATACTAGTGGTCATTTGTGATCATCATATCAATTATAATCATCACATGAATAACATTGCATCAGTGTCACAGTGATCTACATCTGTGATGTTATTTGTGATGTTACAGTCCCTCCTGTTTCATTGCATAAATGTATTATATTGTGCTTTATATTGTTTTTATATTATGGCCTATAAATTAACCTGCATATATAACCTATATTTGTGTACCCTACAGTGACATGCAACCCATTCATAAAGGTTTCTTATAGGAGAAAGTCAGTTAACCCTCAACTGAATGCACACACTAAACCTTATTCTTCGACCTGAGGGTGTGTCAAATTAATCTCGATATGGAGCCAAATCTTCATCTTTATCTAAGGGCTTCCTTTAGAATGAGATTTACAAAAAAATATTGTCTGCCAATTTTCTGACAGTCTGATAAAGTCTGGCAGTCTGACTCAATCCAATGCTTAAATCTACCTGCCCCCATCCCCTTGCCTTCCTCTGGACACACTCTAATACATATTTTCTAATATACATTTCCATGCCATAGCATAGCTACATACTACTATAAATCAGTAAGCTGTAAATATAATTTACCTTGTTGAGTCTGCATCAGTTTCTCAGTACCTGACAGTGCAAAAAAATAAAATCTCAAATGGTGATTTACCATAAAAGCAGTATGCTATGCCAACGCTCTTCAGAAATATTTTGGTATCTGTCTCTGTCAAAATTAGCTTCTCCTGAAGCGTTGATAGCTAATCAGCAGAAGGCCTTAATGTGAAGAGAGGAGAATGTGGATCTATAGGAGGTTAAATGGAAGGTTAATTATTTGCACTGCATCCAGGCCAGTTCTCTCCTCATTGCATGTTGGGGCACCAGACTACTGAAGTTGACACAGGACAGAGCAAAGTCTGATTCTCTCACATTTTCCAGCCAATGACTACGAGGGCCACAGACATCTGAGGGAAAACATGTCTGATATCCTGAGAGGACTCTGTTAGTCTTATTTCCACAAGGGATTGTGTGTTCCTCTCAAGGTATTACACGGATTATTGAACTGGAAAACAGTTCTCGATTTACCACCTCTGTTCCCCCACTTGGTAAAAAAAAAAGTGCTGTGAACACACTGTAGGGGTAAATCATCAGGCACTGTTCATCTGGCCAGGCCACAACCCAGTGTCCTTACGAGAGCAAATGTCCAACCATGTTCTTCCATCTCTCCAGTCTTTATATTCCTTGTTTCTTATTTATTCCCCATGAGCTTCCAGACTTTATATTACAGTGGAATTATATTTAATCATCACCCCTGACCTCAGCTGTGCCTCTTTTCCAAAGGATCTGGAAAGTCACGCTCCCTTATGCACTCCCCTCTCACAGCCTCCCAGCCACACCGCCTGGAAACTAAATAAACATCTCAGTGTTCAGACAGAAGACCACCCCCTCCACACAGCCCCTCCCCTACCAAAGATATCTCAGTGGTGAGTCACATCTTGTGTCTTCCAACATTTTCCAGTAGGTGCAAATGATTCCCTTTAAGCATGCAAAATGTGTTTCACTTGTGGTTTCCACAGTCACAAACCTCAGAGGCGTTTAGCCCCTCTTTATTCATTTCCAGCTAAGCATTATATGCAGTTTTGCAACATGTATAACAGGATAAAATAAAACAAGTTAAATATTTGTTCTCAAAAGATCTTGCACAATTGTCTTGATTTCTATCAATATGCAATATTTGTAATCTGCACAGAGCAACTTTCATAGCTATATAGTTAAAACACTGCCAGGGAAAGAATTTTGTTGTGAACTTTGATGAAAGTATGCTTTTGCCTCTTTGTTTCTTGTTTACTGGTGTAAAATATGACACCTCAATAGCCACGCAAATATGGAAATATATGAATGGCGTAGTTTGGAGTACTACTGATTTGACCCACATATATCTGTTAACAAGACAGACTAAAGGAGATTACTGTACAACTGTAGAATTTAATGGAGAAATGTTAGGAGTTTTTGTAGATCATTTTAGGTGGAAAGCAAAAGCTGGATTTTTGGATTTTCTGGACATGACAAATGAGGTAAATAGGCAGACCTGGCGTTCCAGAAGAAAAGTGCATTTAATTAATGAAATCATGAAAGCAAAAACTATGATCAACTATGAGCAAAATCTAGAAACAGTGATTTATTCACACAGTGCTCTCTTCTGAAAAATATTTCAACTTATTTCAGTACTGAGATGATTGATTCAGATGACTATCAGAATAATTGACAGGAACAACTGAGATGAATGCTGACACTCTGTGAAGGCAAACATTTTGGGAAGTTTGTTTGAATGGTGTTAGTGTGTTTGCTCACTTTGCTGACTTGCTTGTTTGTTTTGTTCATGTATTTGTTAATTTCAGGAAGAATCTGAACATGTTTAAATGGACAACATGAAGTAACTTGACCAAGATTCAACCAGTCATCTTCGCCTTTGTTTGAAATTCAAATAATGCACTGGAGACGCCAATTAGTTTAAATGCGACAAACTCTGTTCAAGAAAAATAGAAGAAAAAAAAGTAGTAACAATTCATCTTATAAATAAAGAAACGTCCTTCACCCATCCAATATATGTTGTTCATAAGAGAACATTCCATAGCATCATATATCACAAGAGTTTCCGTAAAAAATGTGGTAGCAACACACCTATGGCAAAAGACAACAGACATGGGTCAAAGAGCACATGATCCCAACAATTTAGTCAGGATAAAATGTAACCTAAGCTTTGGCAATCCACAGAATATCCTACAGGCTATCTGTGGGATTAAGAGGTTTGGTAAAACTGGTGGTGAATATTTCACGCCAAAGCAAAATGTGATGTTCACTGTGCACCACATCATGTTGCAATATTGAAAAAAGTTTCTTAACATTCACCAGAATCAATATATTGCTCTAAAAAGAAACTAAAAAACATAACATTATTTTTTTATTTCTCTAGTTGTTCACTGGCGGAGATAAAAGCTGAAACAATGTGATCATGTTTCATTTTATTGTTCCTTCATTTTACTTGCCTCACATGTTGCTTCAGCAGGGGAACATAGTTAGCCTGTGCTGTGATGGTGACAGGATGGGGGGAGGGGTGAGGCGGTTGAAGGAGATCTACCATGTGCTGGAAAGCTTAGTGTGGACATATGCTGGAATCAGCTCTGCAGATTGGAGGAGGACAGGATGGGGCATGGAGAAGCTTTCTTTGCAGCTTACATTACCACTGAGAATTCAAGAAGCTTTTTTTTTTCCTGACAAAAATGCATTTATTACTACATATCCAGGTGGTTCACAGTGTAATTAACCAAAGGCTTGTACTGTAGAATAAGAATAAAAGAACATTTAAAAACTGCCACACCCCAGTTGTCAATCACCCAAAGAACCACCCATCACACTTCGCAACCAACTCCTCCATTCACAATCACATGTTCATTAGTAACCCTGTACCTGCTCCTCATTTCACCACACCTATTTAATTCCCAAAGGTGGTCATCTCCAGCCACCACAGCTGTCTTCTGTGTGTGCTACTGGGATGTTTGCCTTCAATGTTTTGTTCTTTTGATCTTTTCACTGTCACTTGTGTCTTATGTTTCTTCAGAACAGAAACAAAGAAAAGCATAACGCTTCATTTATGTCACATTTGAATCTTTGGTAACAAAGCTGTGTCATAACAATAGGAACTGTTGGGATGCTAGTTTTGGAGGACAGTGTCATCAGACTTTACAAGCTCTGGCTGCTGAAGCTGTTTACAACAATGACAGCTGTTAATATATATATCTAGACCTAACTAATTCTCCCACTTTGTGCAAAGCTAGTTGTAAAAGCATCAGAAGAGTGAATGTAATTTATTTTTAAAAAAAATACATTTAATTACAGTTTCTGATTGATGCTATGCTTAGAGTTATTCAGTTACGAAAATAATTCCACTGATGCAAAATAAACAATAAAAATTTAAACAAAAGGCTAATCACATAAAGTTTTGCATCACATCAAGATTTGAAATTACGCTTGTCCTGATAAGCATGCTAAATTGGGCTGATTCACATGTGTAATTGGGAAGTTTTGGGTTCAAGACCGGGCATGGTTCCTGACTTCTACAAGTGGAATGGTAGTGTGAAGCTGTTAAGAGAGTAACCCTGCTATTGTGAGGTGATGGTGTGAACCCCAAAGTTCACTGAAGGTGAGGAGCATGGATTTGATACTCAAGGAAGGGTGGTAGCATTTGAGTGTGATTCCTGAGGCAGAGAGCAGTGTGATGGAGACCATCAGTCAGGTTAAATGTGCGTTTTTGCTCCTGTACCAAAAGGTGAGTTCTTTGGTCTGGTAGTCAGAGCACGTTCATCGCCAGGGTCAAGGCCCGGCATAGTTGCTGGCCTTTGCTGTACTGTCATTTTTATTTATTTCATTTCCAGAGACATTTCATATGGTGTGCTGCAAAATTAAAATGTTTGGGCACTCTCTGCTTCTTTGTTTAATATACATCCCCTGAAGTCATCTGTCATTAGTGATAATGATGATTACAGTGTTCTATAAACAAGTATCAGGGGGAGTTATAATTTTACATCCAGCAAATTACCTCTGTTTGCTACAGATCTAGGGAGAATGCAAACAAATATGCCTTTGCATCTCAAGTTTTGTTTACCCGTCAACTTTCTGTGAACGCTGGATGAGAACCTCAGCTGAATAACATTTTCTGCATTTTGGTTACAACTTTGATACATTTAATTAATATTAACTTATTTAGTTGTGAACACAGTGAAAGGAGAACAAAGTCAGCATGAGGTGACTGACCTGGAAACATTGATGAAGATGTGATAGCAAAGATAAAACTTAATTTAAAAATGACTTGGTCCCAAAGGAGAACACACACAGAAATAATGGAGCGTTTGAGACCTTCATGAAGCTACAAGACTGGGATTGTTTACTTTGAGTTCTCTCCAAGTGCGATTTAAAATCACTCCAACTGTGACTGGGACCTTACTCAAAGTGTCTATCACACACCAATATTGCATGTACAGCGTCTGCTCACATGCTCCCTATTTTGGTCTGTTTAGCATGGGGAAACTCAAGAAACTAGTCAGTACATGAGTAACCCTGGCCTGACTCCAAACAAGGCATTCCTCTGTATAAATCCTTCATTGTATAAGAGTGGACGGAGCTGTGTGGAGTTCAGGAATTGTCCCCATTCCCAGTTCCTCCTGTGGATGTTTGCAGTCTTTCTCGGGTCTTTCATCAATCCCTTTTAAAGCCGCTGTTTAACAGTGAAGCTCTCAGCTCGTGGTATACATAATAAAGAAGCACTGCTTTTTACTACAAACAAGTTCAAGTTTCAGCAAGACTTGCTCACATGCGAACATACATTTATCTTTTCAATTTCAGAAATGTTCAGAAAAAAAAAGAAGCTAACTTTGATTGGTAGCCTAAGAAAAACATCTCATAAGGCAGTATAATAAATATTATTATAATTACTGATTAATTAATTAATCTACTAATTAATCATACTAATTAATTGATATTATAATCATTAGAATGTTTTCTGTTGTGCTGACCCATAATGTTGTTCTTCTATGGTTTTACAGAGAAGGGCTAGTGTTTTTCAGTGTTTTAAATAGTGGGTTATGTCTCTCAGATAACTCCAAGAAATCTAGGAGCAGTTAAACAAAAGCACATAGAGGCAGAGAAAAAAGGGCCATAATTCTTTCTGATCTCTGCCTCTATGGCTTCTGTCTTCCCTCTGGCTATGTTCTCTGGTGAGCACCAGCCTAAAGGCCTCCCATTCTTCTCCAAGGAGAAAAAATAAGATTGTAAGGCTGAGACTAACTACAGGCAACACCATTTATGGGCAGTGCTATGAGAGCACAGCTGGCTTTCCACTCAGCCCCACCCCTCCTTCCTTCACACTGACCACACCCCCTTTCTCATGCCCTTCCCCTCTGTGACTCACATGTGCTCTGGTGGAGGGTAAGTTACCTGACTCTCTGTGCTCCCAGAGAACACGGCTCACAGCTGTTTCCTCTTATTTACCTCTGAGGTTTGAATATGCTCACTAAGAGAATCTGTTAAATTAAGCAGTCAAACACAAAGTATAGCTAGCCCTTTTAAAAACCAATCCAAAACTTTTTATAACATTTTTACTTGGGCAAGTCTGACTGTTGTCCAAACATGGCAAAATGCCTCTATAGGAAATGAAAGAGAAATGGGCACCAACTAGTCAGAAATAATCACAACCATATGTTGGTGAGCAATTGTACTGTAATATTAATATATTACATATTACAGAGGAACATGCTACACTTGAAGCGCTTGATGTATGTTTTTCCCTTACATCCTTCTGCATCTTGGCATGCTGCTTGTATCAGCCATAAGTGGCAGATGTTCTGCTCCATACTGTCTGGGACCAGGCTGGGATTTAAACCTTTTGACAGGAGTTTCAAACACTTCATCACTGTCCTCACTGACATCTCTCACACCTGACTGAGCCTCTGAAATGAGCTTCTCACCAAGGTCAACCTTAAAATCAAGAAACTGCAGGGCTGTCTTGGTCGGCCTCTTTGGTGCTTCACTGTCCTGTTTGTACTGAAGCCATGAGTTGGGGATTGCATGGTCAAAAACCCCAAAAAAACAGCACATGCACTGTCGACTGTGCACTACTTGGTCTGGATGTTCATCCTCTAGTACATTCTGCATTGCTCAGGTCAACACCACCAATATTAGTGTTGGATTCTGCTACTACATGTGGTCTAGATACTTAGAGTTTCCTCTTTGTCTTTGTAGACCATTGTAGGCAACCATCCTGTGTTTCTTTTCAATGAGCTGTGGATGCCAGAACCACAGGCTTGTTGTCATAACACTTAGAAGCACCTCAGTGTTCTGTGGTTTTCTTGTCACCATCGATGAACTTCCTCTTCCTTACAGTTGATCACTAATCAGTCTGCACTCTTTTGGTACTATGCTTTTCATAAGCGTGCTGGCTGATAGAAGACCTTTCTCCATCAGGTGCTAAAGAAGTGTTACTTATGTGTAATACCTGTCTAAGTACAGATGAGTGCCCCTTGGAACCGATTCACTTAGAACTCACCTGTACTTCAATACCAAGACCTTGGTCTTCTGTGCCAGTAAAGGCATCCAAGACAATGCCAGGTGGGATGGCAAGAACAAACACCTTCAGTTCAGTTGGTCTGGGCTTTCCTGGTACAAACTGTTGAAAAGGACACCAGCCTGTGAATGGGACCATCTGTTCATCAATACACAGCTTGGCAAGTCAGGCTTGACACATTGAACTATTTCTACCAGGAGTGGTCGGACTCTCCACAACAAGTTTTTTTTTTTTTCCTCTTCTTTTCTGACATGACTTTGATAGAATTTTGAATTTTGAAATCTCGACATCGAGGCAACAATGATTGCAACTGTGGGTTTCCTGGTCCAGTACAGTTTTAAGAGACTGGGAGAAAAGAAAAGTAGCATTAACATTAGTTGTTATTTGTACATTGGAAACTATTACCTTATATGATTTAGCAACAGTTCATTTTTAACCATTTATGCTTTTCATTTTATTTGTAGTATTTATGTTAACATATTTTCTGTTGGCATTACAATGGATCTGAGCAATATTTGAAACTTTTAGTCCGTCCATGTTACTCCTGACCCATAGGGGGTGATGTTTTTCCTCCCGTTCTTCCTCTGTTCTTTCTGACTCAACCACTGTCTCTCATCTGACAGATCTAGATGAGATTCACTCTCAACCATCCTTAGCAAAATCCTCTCTGCCTTTGTCACTGAGGTTTTCCCTTTTGTGTGAAAATCTCATACAAACAACACAATGTCCTCTACAGGTGACAGTTTATAAGTATGCTTTTATTTCATTATTAATAATAATAGGTTTTATAAATTGCTTGTCTCAGACCCAAGGTCACATACAATAAAGATAAAAAAATAAGGTTGAATGATATATGCTTTTTTTATATAAAAATAAAATAAAATCTAAATGAGGCCACCTTTGTTTTCAGTCCACTTCTGAACTGGTTATGTAGCTACTCACTCAAAATTACATTTGAGGTTTGTTCTAACATTGTGCTTATTTCATGCAGAATTTCTTGTCAACACAAACAATATCTATTCAGTGACTAGCTAGAAGCCGTCCGCTAAGTCACAGTTAATTACTATCTAACCTAAACTACTTGGTAACTTTTGCCACTGAGTACTTAATGTAGTGTGTGTGCTTGTTATCTGACTGTAAAGATAGTTGCAGTTAGTCATAACGTGCTCTGCCATTTCACCTCATAAAATGTCACGACACCCTAAATGTCACCAATCCTGACATGTATCCTTCCAAACCACACGACCTTCAGCAAAGTGATACACGCATACAGACACAAATCTCCATCTTTACCACACACACACACACACACACACATCAATCTCCATCTTTGCCACATACATACACACACCAGTCTCCATCACACACACACACACACACACTGAAACATCTGTTCAGCAGGTGACATACGGTCAATAAAATGTGCAGTAAGATTCATTTGTGCTTCTCTGTCCAGTAGGGAAAACAACAGGCTAAATTCAACTATACACAACAAAAGATTCCACAACACACACATTTCGTTTATCTAAAACAAATGTGTTACCAAATGTAACAAAAGCATAGAATTAAACCGTCAACAGAAAAAAGAAATAATAAAAATGTCTTTTTTACATGCTAAAACATATCATCTGACACTCAAGACAAATAGACATAAACTCTATTCTTGTTCTCTCGTAAATAATGCCTGCCAGCAGTAAATAAGTTTGGTGCCATTAAGACAGTCATAAAACCAGTTTATAGCCTGGCATTGCAACCATCACTGGGAAAAAAAACAGTAAATAATCCTTAAAATCATCAGCAAGAACAAAAGATTGTTCTTGATCTTAAAATAAAAAGAGAACACCAGAGCACCAGCACCAGAGCTCAAAGTTTCTTGTAAAAAAGAAGCTGTATGAGTATTGCTATGTATGACCAAAAGTCATTTTGTAGTGGATGCTTATAACTGCTTATAAGCAAGTTCTTCTTATTTAAAACTGTACAATGAGAGAGTAAATAAAAGAACAGGAGTAAGAGTGAAAGACAAAGAGACAGAGCAAGACACAGACATAAAGAGAGTGTAAAAAGGAGAGAGAGAGAGAGAGAGAGAGAGAGAGAGAGAGAGAGAGAGAGAGACAAGAGGAGAGAAAGGGAGAGAGAAAGAGTAAGAGAGAGAGAGAGAGAGGGCATAGTATTGGGCTGGGTTTGATTGCTGCTCAGAGCAGGAAAAGCCTCATTCTGCCTTCATGGTGCAGTGATAGTCTTGGACTCTTACCCTTTATCCACCAACTGCACAGAAAGGAGTCTCATGTCTTGGATATAGACATGAAGAACTTTGTGCATTCCAGGATTTTCTTATTTCTAGCTGCATCACTGGTACAAGTTTTGTTTGTGAAAAGCCAAGATGCAAACAGTGGTAAGTTGAGCAAAGCTGAACTGTTAATTATGCTGCTGGTAACAATGACAAAATGCTGCTGTTTTTAATGGTGGAACTAAACCTCCACAAACTGGTTTATGAAGTATTTTATCACATGACTTAGACACCAACTTAAGGAATTTGGTTTGGATATGACCTTTGATAGATATTAAGCTTTATCACTGAAATGTTTCAAAGTGAATTTTGTAAGCATTTTTCATAACTAAGAAACTGAGATGTGCAGTTACTGAGTGAATACATGGGATATTTAGTTAATTTGTCAATATGTGTTAGCTATGTTATCTTACATCTCGCATGTTGGTGGTCCATAATTATTTCTATAATTAGAGATTCTTACGTGTTCTTAATGTTCTTGTCCTCATGAAAACAAAATGCATTTGTCCTGGTGTAGAATTTATAAATTCTTATTTCCCGCGACAGCATTATTTGCTTGCAATTACTGGTGGTGTCACATTGCGGTTAATGGAGAGGTATATATTGTGCGAAACGCGAATGAGCTACGATCATTCGAACAGTCCCAACTGTTCTTGTCGCACCATCAAGACGCTGTAAGAGTTAGCTACCTACTTCTAGGTCATTATTCGCCAGTCCCTTCACATCTGCAATCTCGTTTCAACACCGCACTCACGCGTCTCTGAGGGAACACATCTTGCGTTATAACTCAGCGCAGATGTTGGGAGGGAGGAGGTCCAGGATGAGAACATGCAAGACTGGAAAAAAACTTCGTGGATCCGGCACACCTGAGCGTTTTTTCTTCACTTACGTCGTGTTTTAGAAGATTTTAAACACATGACGTCACGTTTGACGTGTTGCATTAAATTGGATGAACAATATTTTCTTTTAAACATAGCCCTATTGTGAATATAATATATTTTGGAGAATCTAAAGTTAATATTAGGGTATAGCTAAGATAACAGAGGTTACTGATCCATACGTTTGGAAACTGGAAACTATGAATATAGCGGAGCACCGCAAAAAAAATGCGCCACCTTGTGGAGAATGACGATAATAAAAAAGTGCTTGAAAATTGGCAGTTTGAATAACCTGAGCACTGGACCTCCTTTTCTGACAGTACTAATCCTCACAAGCACACTTTAATTAAAACTGATGTATCACTGGAAAAAGTAATCCTCCTGATACACTCATTTTCATGCTTTGCTGCTATGAATTCTGCAGATATTTGATTCTTGTTCCACTGGGCCTAGAACAGGATTAGTTTACAATGATGCCCAGGATGACATCATTCTCAAGAAACCTGTAAAATAAATGCAATAATATAAAGTCATGAAAAAGTAAATTCTTAGAACAAGCACGAACTTATACTTGAAGTGGTTAGTAGAGGCTTTTTTTGTGTGTGTGAGAATGATGTATGAGAATGATGTGTGTGAGAATGATGCTGGGTTGCCATGCCAATGAAGAGCTGATAACAGCTGTTGTTGAGAAGTTGAACTAGAAGCTGATCTACACCATTTGTTGTTGCTGAAAGGGTGTTGCATTTATGAACATTCAATATTTGAAATCTTTGTATTATTCAACTTTTAGAATGATACCATATGTGATATAACCAGAACATATAATGAGGAGCATTCTTTCATGCAGAAGAACTCTTTTTCCCTGGTATAAGCACACTTGCTTTATCCATGCATCCATTATACTTAGAGGCTTCATAAGTTCTGCCACGATGCCTAAACATGCCAACTTGTCTCTGTGTGGAGCTGACATGAAGTAAAGCTTCATGTGATCCAATCTTGTGTGTGCTTGGAATGAAAGAAAAAAACCTTGAGGACTGGTACTAACACTCTCCTGGATTAAACCACTTACAGCCTGTTTACTGCATCTTCACCATCCGCTACCAGATTAGTATACAAAATATGCAATTTTCTTCATGCTGGCCTTTTAACCAAGTAAACCACAATGAACATTACAACACTAACAATGTATCACAAGCTTAGTCATTTTAATGGAGAGTGGAATATCTTTTGAAAGCGTCGTCTTTTCTATGTTTATGTGTGTCTCAAACTAGATTGGTTGTTCTAAATTGCATCGACAGCAGGAGTTTCTTTTGTTCCCCAACACTGGTTGCTGCCATTCTTACCACATCAGAAACTTTCCAACAAATTGTCTGTTTTCTAACATAACTAACTGTCCAAGTATGTGAACGAGAGGGTATTCAGTGGCGTGCTGATGGAAACCATGTGGTGCATTTTTGAGCAGTGACATGCCTCGTGCTGAAAAGGAAGAAAGGAAAAAAAAAAAAAAAACTAGGCTGGAAAACATGACAGCTTTTACCTGAGCCTGAACTGGAAAATGCGTTGAGTAATCCAGACTCCTGTCTGTAGAGGTAGCCCTCGAAGGTCAGCGCTATGGCCAGTTTGGATGATAGATTTTTAATGTTACTTTTACTCATGAATCTGCTTGGGAACTACTTATAAAGTAAATGATTACAGTCAGCAAATGCACGGCTAGGAGATGGCTTCCAGATGTTAAACTGGTTGCTTTGGCAGTATTTGGAAAATATTAAAACAAACCTTGTCTAAATCTCAGTTGGAAAGGAAGTTATATCACTGATGTTAAAACATTGTATGAGTGAATGTTGGGAGAACATGGAAAATGAAAACGTGGGCACATGTTAGGAGAAGCCCATGGAGGGGAAATGGACTGTCGTCCTCCTGCATTCCTGGTGTGGGAGGCATCTGAATATTCCCCCACTATCTGCTGGTGTTACTAGGCATGAGAACAGATGGAAAGCTCACATACAAAACATGCTCCAGTGAGCAGGAGGCAAAATGATTTTAAGCCCCTTGAACTGATTCGCAAACTTTATGTATTTACACATCTGCTTCCATTTTTGGAAGATTGTATGGGCTTGTCTGATTGAGTTTTTTAGCTGTACCTAGCTACATTTTACATGAATGAGCGGATTAATCCATAAATAAGCCGCAGGTTAAACAGCTTTAACGCTACCACTACAAAGGTGCAGTGACATGGTAATTGAGACCTGCTCTTAGTTCTGAGTGAACATTTGCTCTTAAGAATCTTACAGTTGCTACAACTCATCCTCTTAGACTTTAACTTCAGCTGGACAACTTGAAAAAGTGACTGGGCCTAATCTGAATGTCTTCAATACACTCTTACAAGGCATGAGTCATCAGAATCTGCCAGAATGTTTCCACTCAGCCGTGGAATTTCAGTCTCTTTCTCTTCTGGAAAGTGTTTCGGGAGTGATGCCGACTTCCGCTGGTTAGGTGGATGTGCCACAGAACTGGAAACTATTTTAATCCTAATATCTATTCTTGGTGACCCTTTAGCTCCTCTCCTTTGACACACAAAGGGCATGATAACTAGCTGGTTTTGGTGTCAAGCAGTCATTTATTTATTTATTTTAATGGCTGCAGGGAAATCTGTTGAGACAGAGGCCTCATTCACACTGGGCTCTGCAAACATCATGTAAAAACAAAACCATGAAGAAAAAGACTCGAGTAAACTTCAAACACACTTATACAAAAGTATGTACACTCCCATTTCAGCTCGTCATCATCACACAAGCTCCCCAGGACTGGAGCCAAGAACCAATCAAAGTGCACATAAAATAGATTTAATAGATAACTTCATGTTGGGGTAGCATTGTTTTAAAAAGTGGCCAAGTGTAGATTTCATGGGAAGTAAAGCACACAGATGGCTGTGGTTTCGTCCGCCACAGAAAGGGGTTTTCTGTTTTTGTAGTGTTAAGTGGCTTCCACAGAATACACTTTTTTCATATAAGGGACCAAATCCTTCTGAGAAAGTCAGATAAAATTACCAATTCAATATTGTAGCTAAACTAAATTATTCCAAATTTGGATTCAGATCATAATATCAATTTACAGATTCTAGATTACACAGATTCTATGTTTCAGTGGGTTTAACCCACATTGCACTTGTACTTGATTCTTAAGGGGCACAGTTCACTGTGCAAATGTCATTTGCAATTACTAGTATATCTGTAGTGGATGCTTAAGCAAATACAAATTAAGCAAGTACAAAGTTAAGAAATTGGTAGTAATGTAAGTACTGTTTTTGAAAATGACTAAATCTTAAATGTGGGAACTAAATGTTCTGACCTCAATATTTATGGGGCAACTACATAATTCAGTGAGCATTTAAATTAATACAGGGGTGATATTTGTGAACTTTTAAATCAGGTAGTATCTAAAAAAACTTTTTATCATCTCTGTCTTTTATCTATCTATTTTTACTCAAAATATCAAACCTTATAAACAGATGCAGCAAAAATAAACAAACAGCATCATTTTAACAGATTTTGATTGAACATCTTAAGTTTTTTTTAAAACCCAGGAGACTGTGGCAGATATTTGCCCATCTCAGTCCCTCTGTGCCAGACCAGTTTATGTGGAAATGTCTGCAGTCTTTAGTGGATTATAGGCTGAGGACAATTTGATGCTATTACCTTATTAAGAACAGCCCGTAATCTTCCACATGTTCAGATTTGGAGAATTACTATACAAAAAGGCCCCGGCCAGCAAATATAACACAGGTCTTATATAAGACTCAAATGATGCTGTTTTACATGTGTTGCCATGTTTTACATTTGCTTTATGTTTATCAACAAAGGGTTGCTGATAGCTCAAAAATGTGTTTTCAATCAATGCACTGTCTAAATGGAAATCAAGGAATGCTTGAGATAACTGAGGTCTGGTACCCATGTGCTGTGGTCAGGCTCTACTGAAACACTTGGAATTGAAAGAGCCTTTGTAATCTATGGGTCTGTGTAGGTTGTTCTTTATGTTGGTTGGGTTTAATGGCTTGGTTAAGATTTCATTAACTTATCAGAAATCTCTACCTGTCAAGGTCTGCTGTCTCTCTTCTGGTTATCTTGACTTGTGTGTAGTCAAGTCATGCACAGAAAGTTTTTGTTTTATTTAAACTGACTGGTGTACACTAATCTTCTAATGGTAGTTCTTGTAAATTGCACATTATATCCCTCACATGAAAAGTGTATACTGAGAAAAGTAAGGTTCCATTAGGTGGTATTCTTTTTTATAACAGTGTCATTGATGTAGTGACATGCAAGTTAAATCCAAAAAAAGCAGTCTGGCCAAAATGCTTAAGAAGTGACAGGAGAGAATGCTCTTAAAGGAGTAGATTCATTACCTTTTAAGTCAGCTTGTTCGTGCGTTATCTGTGCTGCAGGAAGTATCTCTTAGACCAGAATTTCCTCCAGGCAGAGAGATGTTGAATGTCTGGTTGAGCACTTAACACTTAAATTCCCGTGTGCTGTTTCATCTCCTCAGTAGAATATGAACAAATTTGTCTGTTACAAATTTATATCAAGTCATGTATATGCCATTACATACATATATACATATGTATGGCATTCCTTCACAGAATGTAAAGTTATTGCCATCTGTCAAATTTGGTCGCAATTTTAAGCAAAGGCATTTTGTGCATTGTGGCGCCACCTAGAGATGCAGATCCAAAATTGTTGCCCTGCCCGGGACCCTCCTGGGTACTCACCTCTGAAGTGTGGTATCATCAAAGCATTCATGAGTTGGAGCTACACATGTTATGTATTGGCAGCAGAAACTCCACCCACATTTTGATTGACATCTGGAAACTATATAGTGTTGTGATTTCCAGATTTGTGCAGATTTTTGTTTATTTTTAAAATAATTATTAAAGTTCAAAGTCATCTGAATGTCTGAAGGCCAGATTTGTGTAGAACTGGTGAAAGGCCTAGAACTATTTTGTATTCATTGGGAAAAAATCACTTTGTCTTGTGACATACAGTGTAGGTGTTATAGACTGAAATGTGTTTAGATGTACTGTAGACAGCAGCCATCGTGCATTTGAGTGGTGGGAAGGACTGCTATATATATATATTGTCCATGTTTTTTGTCTCTAGGACATTTGATCTGGTCTGGGGGATTTGCTTGAGCAAGTGGATCAAACTGGAATAAGAATAACTAACAAATCCAATTGGGTTCCAGCATCTATGGTGCTTGGACCCCTAAAAAGAACTGCAATTGAACCAAATGGCTCTTCTGAAATTAAAGCGAAGTAATCTCTTCTATTTGGAACATGCTTCTCACAGGACACTGCAGCCAAGCCAGCTGCTCATGACAACAGGGAAAAGTATGCACAAGCTTAGTGGAGGAGAGTCTGTCCAAATCAAGAAAACAATCAAGAAGTAACCTCCTCACAACTGTTTTCAGATATAATGGTATGGCCAGTTGGCAAAGCTGAAATGTAAATAATTATTGCAAACTTAAAAATGCATATGCTTCATTATTCTCTTAGCCTAGGTCTCAGTGTTTCTGTGTTTAAAGTTTGGAATGTAACATTTATCCAGTGATTTGACCTTCCCTGACCCTTATCTCCCTGGGCACAGGAAGGACTTTGTCACCGGCAACATTTCCAGCAAGCAAAACTGATGCACTTTTTTCTGCTTTTATTTAATTTCCGCAACTGAATCATAGCACTGTGTAAAGCTGCATTTAGCATTTTCTGTTTTGGGAACCCACTAAATGGGTCTTATTAGTGTCCTACTGTGGTCCCTCTTACCTTTTTAGATCAAATATTTGGTGTTTTTATATGTTAAGTGAACAATCATTTAAATGTTCACTTGTAGTGGTGAACTGTATGTTACTAAACAAGACGGTTCAACAGCATATGTAACTGTTAATGTGACTCTTCATTATGATGCCTGGTCATCAGATAGTATCAGAGCTACGATCACTTACAATTGTTTTTAAGGGTGTGCAACCAAGCAAACTTCACATCGTTACACAAATGTTACATTAAAAATAAATAATAAGATTTATATCAAATTGTTACTATTTTTTGTTGTTTAAAAAGTGATAAACTGCACCCGTAGGCCCTAGAAAAGATGATGTCATCGAATCAGAGCAGGCTGTATGGGATGCCAAAACCCCATAAGGGGCCCCTCTGAGAGCACAGCTTATGTTTCCTGCTACGACACGCAAACGTGGAAAGCAGAGGCTCTACGCTTGGCTCTGTCATTAATCATCAAACAGTGTCTAAAGGTATAAAGGCAAGAATGGGTGCTAATGAAGTGAACTGGAAGCGTCCAGCGTGGGTTTGCTCAGAATAAATATTTATGGAAGATATCCTTGCCTCGGGCCAGTGCCTACAGAACAGAGCAACACAAGCTTGTGTCATTGCGAACCAGCTGCGTTGGATCTGTGAGTTCTCAAATCTACCGAAAAAAAAACAGAGGGAGGGGAAGTGCACTGTGAAGGGGGAGCATTGGGTGAGAGTTCCACTTCCCAAGGGCCTCTTCCATGAGATGCTAGGAGAAATAGGGAGTCTATCTATCTGCTTTGCCTGGAAAAAAAAAAACTCAAGCTCTGCAAGAACACAGGCCTGTACATGTACATACAATCTTTGTTTCTTTGTCATTTTGTTGACTATTTCTAATCAGCTTATTTAAGTTTTACTGTAGTTCAAGATAAAGAATATTTAATCGCACTCTCCATTACAGAGTACATTGCTAAATATTTCCTTGACGGTTGTAGAGTTAAATCTCATCACTGGATGGAGATGTGTATAGATGAAATATATTCCCTTTCACTTTTATATTTAGAGAGCTTTGCCAAGTGCTATGTTCAGCATCTGTCCATGTGTATCATCTTTGTGTAAAAGGCAAAAGTACAGGTTCTATAAATATTATTAATCCTGGAATGTGTAGCCCCATTTGTCTGTTTTTGGTCAGTATCCCCAGAACAAAGATGTAGTGATCTAAACTGTTGCCACAGACTGTATGATCCAAACACAGCAGCTTTACAAGCCATAGATTTTGGGGGGGTTTTGTGGCTGTTTGCTTTAACTTAAAATTGCAAAACGTTTTTCACTTTCCCATCTGTTTAGAGAAACATTGGTATGTCAGATAATAAGCTAAAATGTTAATGTTATATCTGAAGGCAGACTGTCTTTGTGCTTTTGTACATTCTTCTTTACATAGCAGCAAACTCAGGTATGTGTTAATGTGGCAGCTTAATGAATTTTCTTTGAGCGTATCTTCAAATGTTATGATTTCGGGATTGGAGCAGAGTCATATAAAGTGAGATGTTGCTGATATGAGGAGAACACACTCTGATATGGGGAGATCTCACACTCTGATATGGGGAGATCTCACACTCTGATATGGGGAAAACACACACTCTGATATGGGGAGATCTCACACTCTGATATGAGGAGAACACACACTCTGATATGGGGAGATCTCACACTCTGATATGGGGAGAACACGCACTCTGCTTCAGGTGTCCGGCAGAAGCTGTGAGACATGAACATGTTCTCCGTCTGGAGTGATGCGTGAGCTTGGACTCAGAATAAGAGGATATGAAAAACAAATGTTTGAATCCCAGCCAGTGTTTCATGTAAGATACGGATACAGTTCAAAGAGACAAAGTGGTCCAAAAAGACAAGACCTTCTCTGGGTAGGTGTGTTATAGCTTTTGGAATTTGATCCAAAAAAAAAAAAAGTTTTACTTGTCAGTGGAGTTCAAATAAATAAATAAATAAATTCAAACCATAAGTAAACTAAAGCATATCTTCCTAAATGCAAACCTATTAATGATCTATTAGATAACAAAACCAAGGCAGTGATATTTAGTGCTATGATTACCAAAAAGGTCAGTTATAAAAGATGGTAAAAAATAATTATCTTGCAGGCAGTGTTTTTATCCTGTTGACTATATTGCAGGAATGTAACGACACTATCTATTATTATTATTGCTGCTGTTGTTGATATAACACACAACGTAGAACTGAGACACTACAAATAAGCATTTGTTTCCTTTACACAGCGACTCTGGTCAACTTAACAAGAAAATATTATGTTTTCAAAAGTTTGTGTATGACTTTTGGCCTTGTAAGTGGTGCTCTAATGAGAATAGTCCCTGTATTTCCTTTGCATCAGAGAGGTAAAGTTTAAGACCTACTTTAAGGAGTAAACCGTTGCTTTGTATGGTGTGCAGGTCACAGTGACTTGTAAATAGTGGCAGAGATTGGGTGGAGGCGGTAGGACTGGGAAAAGTAGTCTGGTAGCCAGCTGTTGGCCTACACAAGGTTCACATGCTCCAAAAAATAAAACCTGGGGGAAAAAAGCTTGCAATGTGTCTACACTGGAACCTGCAGCTGAAGTACGTAATACATCTCCCAATGCAGACAACGCAATGGGGAAAGTGATTGGAATGTTTATATGGTATCTTCCTCACTTTGACACTAAAAGACAGTAAAACTAGAAAATGCCTGATGGCATAAATGCAATGTTCACAAAGTAGGGGCAGGTCTTGTAGCCCTTGCATGCACAGTTAATTGCTAATTTCCTGTGCCATACACCCTGCCTATAATACTACAATTTCCTCATCAGCCCTAATCATCCCTAATCACTGAGCTGCTTGTCACCCAGCCTATTTAACATGTCTCTCTCGTACTGAAAAAAAAAAACAGTACTAACATTCATAACCAACTTTTTAAAGTTATAGAGTCATCTACCCAGTCAAATAAACATTACTGACAGTTGAGATCTGAATATTGGAAATGAACTGCCATTTAGCCATTATGGTTGTGCCTCATTCAAAGATTGATTAGATTCAACACTAATTGCATCTAGGCTGCACAGATGCAGAAATAACAAATCGAATCCATGCTCATTAAACTTTCCTGGCTAGGTTTCGCACTACCCCTCGACATAGACACTCTTCCTCTTTAAGGAGAAAGTTAATCCCTGTATCCAAACCAGTGGAAACAATGTTTCCTATACAGAGTTCATAAAACCTCAGACTCTCTGATCATTAAATGTTTCGAAACTCTATCTGTATACTATTCTCTTCTATCTTCAAACTGTAATCTCAGACCTAAAGGAATGGGGGCCTGGGTTAATCACAGGTTTTGTAAAACCACTAGGAGGAGCATTTTCGGTGCTGTCAGCATGGATGACCAGACATCGTGTTCTGTTTCAATGGAATGATGCTGTGTGTCAAGAACCACTCAGTCTAGTTATGGAGGAGTTATGAGGTCTGAGAGAAACAGAATTTCCATGTAGTTATGAGAGCATGACATTTTAAAGCAGACATGAAATCTATCCACTGGCTTCCTGCAGTTGTATTGTTGTTCATCCGCTTACATTGCCTCAAGTAAAATCAGACACTCTTCTGGGATACCCACATTTTCTGGAGGCTTGGGATTTCATCCTTCCCAGTTAAACTTTCAGAGCTGTGAGCTAAACCACCACGTAATCAAATTAATGTTACACATCTGCTTGTGTGTAGACACAAAATCACAAAGAAAAAAAATCACAAAAGCTCTGGGAGTGATTAATATACTTTGCCTCACTTTGAAACATCTATAGTTGGAGCTGGAAAGGCAAGACTCTCTTGAGTCATTGTTTCCATAAGGTCATTTTCTAACCTCTAGAATCTGGACCGAAAGACTTTTCCAGAATACACAGGGAAAGTACATAAAGTATATCTTTACTATAGCTTTCAATTTTTCACAATGAGTCTGGGGTGCCTCAACACCATTTGAGTTTCCCCAGCAAGCTAATGGGTTTGTGTGTATGGAGGTGTGATTACAATTCAGGGAATATTCAGTCCCTATCCACATCACTTATTCCCTCTTTCCCTAAGACACCACAACCTTTGGCCTTTTAATAAAACATTTTTTTCACAAGTCATTATTGATAAAACACTACTAAACATCAGTGTAACCAAAAAAACTATTATAAAAAGACACACAACCAAACAATCAGAAAACTAAGTTGCAGAGTTTAAAAACTGCAACTCTACACTTCTGCAACATGTGTTTTCTCATGTGGACATGACCAGGTGAAGTGAGTTAAGGCTTCATTTTTTGACATTGGAACCAGGCCGAGAGCTCACATATAAGCACTAATCCTGAGTTGAGTGGGCATAGCAGTGAGCTGGAAAATCTGCATCAGGAGGACCACTCAAAGGACCCTCCGCCCACCATCGTCATCGTTTTTAAACATGTCTGTGGAAACTGTTGGGTCTGCAATGAATTAGCAAATGGAGAGAAACAGTGAGGTTTCTTCTAACCTCAGTGGTAAGGTTTTTTTTTTTAAGACTAGTTTGCAAACTGCAGTTCTCTGCACATAAATTTCTAATGCTCCTGAAACCCTCCCCCAGAAAAACATACACTTTAGGGAAATGATCTGTTCCAGCTTTGTTGTCTATAAGTCTGCCTGTTTTTCTGACTGTAATTTTTTTTACCCTTCTCTCTGGACATCTGTTGTTTGAGTTTTAAGTCTTTGGCTTTGCTGTTTTTTCTTTGCTAAATCAAACACAAAAGTTAATCAGAGAGAATGAGTTTAAGGTACCAGAGCAACTTTTATGAGCATGTAATGTAGTCTTGGAAGTTTTTTTTTTGGCCACTATAAACAATCTCGTAGTCACGGAACTGGTATTTGTTGAAGAATTCCCACTAAGACTTTAAAAAATGAGTAGAGAGCATAAGAAACATTATATTAAAATGTTATATA
>JAOYMR010000006.1:21980160-21998314 GCA_025802075.1 Tenebrosternarchus preto | reverse complement strand
CAAATCTCCAAACGTATCATTGCCACAAAGAGGTCAGACGCCCCACTTCCTCATCCTGTCTGCTGCCTGTTCCACTCCGTAGGCGTTTGTTCTTTTGAACATCACTCCTTGCATTGTCTGTGTGTGCGTCTGTCTGTGTGTGTCTCCCTGGGAGGTTTTTTTTTTTTTTTCGGCCATATGTTTTTTCTTAGAGGGAGAAAAGCCGCTTCTCCTCTCCCACCCCCTTCCTGGTTCTTGGCATGATTCACACTCAGTATTCCCACTCCTTCAGGTCAAAGGAAATTTGAGCAAGTCACCACCTTTACATGTGTGGAGTAGCTTCTCACTGCAAGACAGTCATGGTGCACCCACTTCCTGCATATGTTCCTCAGCATATTTCCTGCCATGACTGTGACTTGTCTAGTTGCACTCAGATATGACTTAATGGCCTCATATGTGAATTATATGGTTGTTTGATCTGGTTCCCAGGGTGACGGTAAGATATGACTGCCTGATCAGTGTTGTAGAGTGTAAGTCCATGTAAAGGCTTGAAGAATTTCTGAAATGTGCCCTGCTTGAGAATATTTCTTTCTTTATTAAAAAAGAATTTTGTTAGAGATGAAAATGGTGATTGCATTAGTTTATATTTTTATTAAGTTAGTACAGAATATTTTTGCAGTGTTTAGTGTCTATGTTCCGAATTCATAAATGATTATCAGTTATTTAGGAACCACATGGTCAAATTACTGGTGACTGCATTTCTCTGTTGTTCTGTTTAGTCCTGCTACGTGATTGACATGCATCTTCACATAACAGCCACCACCATCACCACTACAAAACCCTAAAAAAACACCTCTACACATGAGTTGACTGCATTTAAAGTGCTTTTTTAAGACACTGGGAATTCTACTTCATCTGTCCACCAGAGTGAGCTCTCATATGTGACTCTAGACTAGATTTGTAGGATTATTTATTATTTAAGGTGGCACAGGAAGCTCGTGGGTGCCCTCTGCTGTTCATCTGTGTGCTTTGGCCAGCTCTGTGGAAACTGAGGTGTGATTTTAACTGCGTTTTTTTTTTTGTGTAGGTCAGAAGATTAATTAAATCCAAAGTATGTTGCTTTTATCCTGCTAAAATAAAGAATACAAAAATAAGAAAACTGTAAAGCATGTTAATGAACATTTAGCCACAACAAATGATGAGAAACTAATATACTACGTGATGATGCAGAAAAACGTACGAACTTCACATCAATTGTGCAGTTACTTTTTAATGATTCTTGGGAAGTACTAGTTGGAGTCTACTGTTGTAAATCAGCTTCAGTGTTTGGAGAGAATTACATCATGTCTGCCCTTCCCAGAAGAATGAGAGGGGAGGGGGGGGTCACCTTTTCCAGTGATGTTTTTCCTCACCCATTTAGTGAAACCCCAGGCACGTGTTTTTCCTTGGTTTCTGGGAAGAGCAGCCAACACAAGCTTTGTTCCTGTTTGAAATGAGTCTCTGGGTTGATTTAAACGTTTAAGAGCACCGTGCCCTCACCTTGGACTGTTCTCGCACTCCTCTCCTCACCTTTCCGCAGGCGATGAACTGAGCTGCGTGGAGAACGGTCAGGAGTACACAAACCGCGACGTGTGGAAGCCGGAGCCATGCCGCATCTGCGTGTGCGACAGCGGCACCATCCTGTGCGACGACGTACAGTGTGATGAGATTTCCAACTGTGAGAATGCAGTGGTTCCCGAGGGAGAATGTTGTCCGGTGTGCCAGACCCAGTTCCCGGACAGCGGCAGCAGTGGGAGTACGCACAGCATAAACCTCACCTTTCACTCACACACGAACTAACGGCTGTGATGTCATCACTGATTTATGAACTTGAAGTTCTGATCTGGTTTGTGTTGTTTAATTTTCAGACAGAATATACAAGGTAACTTTTTAAAAATACATTATCTACTCATTATTTAAGAAAAACAAATATGTACACAGTCCCACATACCATTTTGTACTAAAATTAAGACCTACTTTTTCAGGGTCAGAAGGGTGAACCTGGAGATGTTCCAATTGTATGTATGGATTCGTATTATTATTATTATTATTATTATTATTAAATATCAGTTTAGAATAATATCACTGATGTTATTAAATATCAGTCTACATATCAGTCTACATAGTATACATATGTGAATATGAAATGGCAAGGTGACCAACATCTGAATGTAATACTTTACAGGTGAGTGGACTACCAGGACGGCCAGGACCAACGGTAACCTTGTGTAACTTGTTTTAGTGAACATTCTCTTTAATGCAAGCAATTTGACTCGAAAGATTAATTAATTACACAACAAAAAAACAAACAATTATTAGTGGTCTGTTGGTGATTAAGGAGATTCTGGCTTTTTTTTTTTTTTTGCCTTGCAGCATTTCTCAGACAACCAAATTTAGTCCTCTGCAACACTAGATGGCAGTAGAGCACACTAAAATCTTATTCCATACAGGTGTCTGCTCACAAGCGTTTTTGTTTATTATAGACAACCATCATTCATGTTTTGCAAAATCACATAAAAACTGAGCTCAAATGCAATGCATGTGCATTACACATTAGTTGTTATTAAAGTTGTTTTGAGTCTCTGAATTGTTTTATTGACATGCAATTAAACAGGGACCACCAGGATCACCTGGATTCAGAGGAGACCGTGGACCCAAAGGAAGACCGGTAAGGAAGAGCAAATTGATTTCTTGTTCTGTGTAATGACAAACACTGACAGAGAAGCACTACGATCAGTATAAGCACATGAACTTTGTAATAATGGAGTTAAAAATACATTTTTGATTCATTAATGTACATTTGATGCCTTGTTTGTAGGGTGCAAGAGGTCCTCCTGGTTTCGATGGAGAACCTGGTGTCCCTGGTCAGCCTGGAGAACCGGGTCCACCAGGCCATCCCCCTGGAGTAAGTGTAGTACACAATAAGACCTGAAAAGATCTCAAAAGCTTATCAAAAGCTTTCTAAAACATGATTCTAGGTGGCCCTAGAAGACTAGAATAAAGTAATTGTGAATAAAAACAACGTGTTCTGGAATGTCTCATGTAGTCTCTCACATTTAGTACTGTCTATATTCTTTAATAAAGTAATGTTCATCCATTCTGTCAAAATGGCCAACATTTCCCACATCTCAAATTAATTTTGGATCAGACATTCATATGTTTTCCAGAGCTGTTTCAAGCTACTCTTTGAGCTCTAAACGCCTGTTCTAATATTAGTGTGCTGTTACATGAACCCCTTTCACTTCCTGAGCAATGTTTTGTTCCTTAGGGCCAGTTGTCTGCACAAATGACTGGAGGATTTGATGAAAAATCTGCTGGACAACATGCCATGATTCCTGGACAACGGGTAAGCCACTGTTGCACAACCTCTGCTGTTCAGATAACAGATGAGAGCAATATTATGTGTTTAGCAGAACTACTGCTGGTTTAGCTTTAGCTGCACACTTGTGTTTAAAATATGGGTGCTCACATAGAGCCTGCATCTGGCACAATTGTTTTTCTGGTTGTTTTGTCCAAAGTGGATCAATGGATGCCAAACATTTCTTAGATCTGGACATTTTAGAGGGTCAAAATGAAAGTGAACAGGTTCAAGAAAAGTCAGGCATTCACGATTTAAAGATCAAGTTCCTTAACCACTGAAATACTACCATGTTAATGCATGTTTATTGTTGTTGATGTTGTGGTTTAGGGAGAAGCAGGCACTAGAGGACCACCTGGGCCCAACGGTCTTCCAGTAAGCCTAAAGCAGAGAATAAGAGCACCAAGAAACACTCTGACCACATTCTGAACAATAAAACAATGGTAATCACAACAGATTTACCGCTTCCATTAATTCGACTGCTTCATTTAGGGAGTATCAGGCCCACAAGGAGCCCCTGGAGATGTTGGAGATCCTGGACAAATGGTGAGTGAACAACTTTGGCGTTCAGATCCTGCTGGCACTGTCCAGTTCTGCTGGCACTGACATACATGTTCTTGGCAAGTTTCAGATCATGTTCGTAAATGTAAAGCCACAAACCCTGGACGCCAAATCTTAAGTGGTTGTAGTTGTGGTGTCTTGCATGCAGATAAAAATCCCTTCCCATAACTGAATTCTGTAGTAAATTATGTTGTTTGCCACACTAAGTGGTTCAATGGTTCAACTAGAATGCCATTAGTAAGTCAGCAGCACAGGTTCTGAGCATGGATGCTCAAAGCCTCAAAGCTTGGCACTGCCCTCATCCAAAGGGCAGGCGTTCCACGTATATATATATATATATATATATAGAGAGAGAGAGAGAGAGAGAGAGAGAGATAAACAGAGAGAGAGAGATAAACAGATAGAGAGAGAGAGAGAGATAAACAGATAGAGAGAGAGAGATAAACAGATAGAGAGAGAGATTCAAAAATAGTGAAGTGCACAAGTTTTCCAGAGAAACAGGATGTTTCTCTGTTTCAGACAGATTTCTTTAGAAGAACTTCAGAGTTCTTCTAAATTCGTAAGATTAGGAACCCATTGATATTAGATAAAGTTTATGTTTATTTCATGACATTCATTTCATGGGGTGCTGAAGTTAGAAGATTTAAGATCAGTTTTTTTTTTTGTTTGTTTGTTTTGTTTCCTAATTCCATTGCCGCTATAGCAACAACTGGTAATGCAAACAGATTTCATTAATTATAAAATGATAAATCCTTAATTCTCATGGTCCAAAGGTGTTCAACAAACTAATCAAGTGTTTTTTGTTAGTTTGTCTGTTTTGTTTTGTTTTTTTACTGTGTGCTCACCGACTTCAGTGAGATTTGGCTAATTCCTTTGTGTTTTACAGGGTCCTCCTGGTCAGAGAGGACCCCAGGGACCTCAAGGAAAGGCAGGTGAAGATGTGAGTACAATATCTTTGTCCAAATATTCTCACATGAATATTGATAGGCATGTCTACAGCTGTGATACATCCATAAAATTAAGAGCATGAGAGAATTAAATCAATTATAATGTTTGCTTACTAGGGAGAACAAGGTTCCCCAGGAAATACAGGAGAGATGGGATATCCAGGATCTATGGTAACCAGCATTTCAATCATTTTACAAAATAAATACTAAGCAGTCTAATACTTTTAATTATAACACTATTTCATCTCTGGTTCATTTTAACTACTTCTGTTTAGGGATCAAGAGGTTTTCCAGGGACACCAGGCCCCCCAGGTCTGAAAGGCCATAGAGTAAGTGAATTGTAATTATTCTATATGGGAATCTCATTTTATTTTTTACTTTTACTTTATGAACATACATTTGATCTTTTCATCAGACTACTATAATGTCCTTAACATTTCCATCAGAGCAGCAGACATGTGCTTTGACAAGTCCAGTTTATTCTATTTTACAAAATACATAAAAATCTCTGACACCTGGTGAATACTAACTAAGAAGAAGGTTGTGAATCCCTCACTGCAAACCAAGACAATGAAGTTAAAACAATCTGCCATCTGGTTGTTGTTGAACTAACTCTGCAGAGACACAATTCAGTAACAGTTTATGGGGCGCCTCCTAGTGGTTGAATTTTGACCTATTTCTCCTTGTTAATGCAATTACACGCTATGCCAGACTGGAGGTTTTGACCTTGTTATTTTCATATTTCAGGGACACCAAGGCCCAGCTGGATCAAAGGGAGAACGCGGGGCTGTTGGATCGAAAGTAGGCAGCGTTGTTCTTGACAATCATTTGACAATTGCTGAGAAACTGTTTGTAAAAATATCTCAATGTCATGAGTTTGGTTAAATGATGGTCTTGCATTCCCAGTACATTTGCTGAGAGTGTGTCTGTTGACCATTTTATTTGTATGAACTTCAGGGTGAATCTGGAGGGTCCGGTCCACTGGGTGCTCCTGGCCCCATGGTAAGCTGAGTTCAAACTAATACATAATGTTGTCACAGACAAAGTGGATGTATTAGCAGTACAGACATCTGGTGGCCCTTTGAAACATTTTGTGACCAGTGACTTTAGAGATTAGAGATAAGGATGAGATGTGTCCTACTGCAGGGCCCAAGGGGTATGCCTGGAGAGAGGGGACGTCCAGGACCAAGTGGAACACCTGTGAGTATTAGTGCAACAGTAACGCAAAGCACTCTAATGCCAACCAAATAATTTCTAGAAATTTGTAACAGATCAAGATCAGTAGGTTATTTCAGTTGGAATCCCTGTTTAGCATGAATGCTTGGAGAAAAAAAATAAAAAAATAAATAAAATTATATATATATATATATATATATATATTACACATGATATCACTGTATTCAATTCTGTATTTCAGGGTACACGTGGATCTCAAGGAAACATTGGAAAACCAGGTCCAATGGTAATTTGCTGTGACATTATATTCAAAATACAATACATATATTCAAAATTAAACATTATAGACTAGTCTTTGAAATGTTAACTGTGTTTAGGGGCCTTTGGGACTTAGTGGACCCTCAGGGTATCCAGGTGCACCAGGTATGAAGGTAAGTAATAGCAACCAGGTATGAAAGCAAGTCATAGCAGCATAAAGCAGTAATTTATCTTCTATAAAAACGCATCTGTAGCCTCAAACAATACATAGCATGATATGTTCACAATAATATTTTTATTAATGTATTGCTTGATTGATTGTTGAATGGCCATTCTTACTAGAATATTTTTTTTTTGTTCATATTTGTTCACTGCTTGAAATGTAGCAATTAAATACAGTAATTTTTAAATAATTAAAAGTTAGTAATATTAAAGCTGCTTAACTAGTGATCTCTTATGTGATAGGGCCAACCAGGACCAACAGGAGTTAGAGGACCAGAGGGACCACAGGGACAGAGAGGAGAGACTGGATCACAAGGGAGACCTGGACCGCTTGGCCTACAGGTTTGTTCTCAATACTTGATTCATTCATCACTCAATCAATTAATCTTCAACCATTCCATTTGATTCCATGTGACACATCCGTTTGAATTTTGAACAATACAGGGACCAGTAGGTGTTGATGGAGGTCCAGGGGCCAAAGGTCCAGTGGTATGTAGAAGAATGATTATTACGATTTATTATGGCAGTGGCTAATTATGGTAGAGGCTTCAGTCACAGAACTGTAAGAGCCTATGAAAATGATGCTCTCTTTGTCCAGGGAAATGTTGGACCCCAGGGGCCTGTTGGTTTACTTGGTCCAATTGGCCCTCCAGGCCCTCAGGGAAGCACTGGACAGCCTGGGATCAAAGGTCAAGGGGTAAGGTCTTCCTGATGTACCCTGACTTGAATGCCATGAAACTTTGTTTGGACACTTGGTTTCGCTATGATTGCCAATGTACTACTGCATCCATTAAAGCAGGTTTTAGAGTCAGTTTTGTATTCCTGCTGAGACTCAGTTACATCTCCAGTTGACCTACACTTCTTTTTCAGGGAGATGTTGGAGTTCCTGGTTTTAAAGGCGAAGCTGGACCAAAGGGAGAACAAGTAAGCTGCAACGATGATTAAACTGAGCGTGTGTTGGTGGCAGCATGACATACGAATAAGTGTTCCACTAATAGTATTTATTACTTACTGGAGTTTTAAGTTAACTGGACTCCATATTGCAGGGACCTTCAGGAGCACAGGGGGTGATTGGGCCTCAGGGAGAAGAGGGTAAGAGGGGTCTCAGAGGAGATCCTGGCTCTATTGGACCTCCAGGACCTGTTGGTGAGAGAGTGAGTAAGATTTTTGTTTCATTCAAAATTCTGAATGGTGGCAATATAAAATCATCTCTGATAATTTAATGTCTAATATTTCAGGGGGCTCCTGGAAATCGGGGTTTCCCTGGTCAAGATGGATTACAAGGAGCCAAAGTATGTAAATAACCAAAATATTGGTGCACACATCAGTTTGCTTATGCAATGCCTTGACAGCAAAACATTTCTTATCTACACCCTTCTAAGGGTACGCAAGGTGATCGCGGAATATCTGGAATTCTTGGCCCTAAAGGTTCTACTGGAGATCCAGGCAGAACAGGGGAACCAGGATTACCTGGTGCAAGGGTAAAGCAAAACAAACAAGCATTCTTATTCTCTTAATTACTGCTTAATTTATATATATATATATATGCTTATTATTCCTTTTGTCCAACATTCGTATGCTGTGTCTAAGTGTCAATAATGTATTTTGTTTGCTGCAGGGTTTGACTGGCACCCCTGGAGTTCAGGGTGCTGAAGGAAAGCCAGGACCGCTGGTATGTTTGGACAATAAATTTACTTTTAAAGTAAAATATGTCCTGAAGAACTGGTATATCATCATTTAATATTCTTTTTCACATTCTTTTCATTTTCATTTCTTATTATAATTTTCATATAGTGAAAGCAATATCAGCTGAGCCAGACAGAGTTTAAGCAATTACTATTCTGAAATATAAAAAAAAAATTAAAGGACTCAGATTGATCAAGTTCCATTTCAGAAAGAATTGTTCCGCTAATTTTAATATTTATAACAATAATTATCCAGGGCCTTTATTTGTGCATGTATATACAAATTTATACACATTTCCAGAGTACAATGCAATGCATCTCCCACATATCCCAGCTTCTTTGGGAGGGTTAGGGACCTGCTCAAGGACCCAAGAGTGTCTGCATGAGCGCCAGGATTGGACCCACAGCCTTCTGATTGATAGCTCAAAGTCCCACTCACTAGGCTACCACTTTTTAAAAATGATAATAATAATTTAATAATAATGTAAGCTGTCTGTCTTTCTTGTAGGGTGCGACAGGTGAGGATGGACGTCCAGGACCTCCAGGTTCTATTGGAACCAGAGGTCCAGCTGGATCAATGGGAATCCCTGGTCCCAAGGGTTTCAACGTGAGTGACCGAATCAACTATAATATTTTTTTACATATGAAAACAAAAGTGTGTTTTGAGGGTTCTGGTGTTCACTGAAAAATCTTGTCTTGTTATGATGTAATTCAGGGGGATCCAGGAAAACCAGGTGAACAAGGGTCTTCGGGTCCTCCAGGACAAAGGGTGAATAATATCAATGTCATCTTCAAAATTTTATAGTTCTGGTATTTTATATTTTTATATTTTATATTGACCGTAAAAATATTTTTTGACCATTCTGTAATATTTTACATTTTGGTTATTTTATTTGTCTTTTATTGTTTTATTATTGTATGCTTTTACTTGTATTTTTACTGTTTAATTGTTTGATTGTACGGTGTCCTTGAGTGCAAGAAAGGTGCCTTGAAATAAAATGTATTATTATTATTATTATTATTATTAAAACCATTCCAAGTCATGGCAAATCAAGTTCATGGTAATATCATGTTTCTTGTTCTCATACAGGGTCTCCCTGGTAAGGAGGGAGAAGTTGGTCCACTTGGTCCACCTGGCCCTCCCGTAAGTGTGTCACTTTGCCCCTTTAATGTTAATTTCTTTGTTTTTTTATTACAGTTATATAGATGCTTGTAGTGGCAATGTTGATTACCTTGTGTCCATATTACAGGGACCAGCAGGTGACCGAGGAGAACCAGGACCTCCTGGAATGCATGGCTTCCAGGTAAGTAATTGATTACTGCTTCACTGTAATGGTTCAAACTATGAATGTAACTTTAAGATATTTTCCCTGATAGTACAACTGGTGAACATGTAATTCTTTTTTATTGCTATGCCCCAGGGACTACCTGGACCAGCAGGTCCCATAGGAGACCAAGGGAAACCTGGTGATCAGGTAAGGTTATTAAATCAAGCAAATCTGATGTAATTTTCCAATTTCACATTATTTCACTTTCTCAATAGTTTGACAGTACAATGCCACACACTTATGACTTTTGCCTTTAGGGAATTCCTGGTGAGGGTGGCCCAATAGGACAAATTGGACCAAGGGTGAGTTATAATTCCTCTTTAATATTTACTGTAGCCGTACAGTAGACAGTCAAGTTAATCAGTTTCATCCCGTGTTATATACCCAGCTGGCTTCCTTGCTTTATGGAGCTTTTGAATTTGACTCATTTCTGAACATGCCACATGCTGTCTGTGGCGGAATTTCAGAGGCAAACACAACTGATCCAATTAATTCCTATAGGAATACTAGAACACTACTGCCTCATAAAGATGTGGCAGGAAATTGTACACATTGTAGAGGAAGGAAATTGTGCACATTATAGAGGAAGATTGCATGCTGATTTCTGGACTGCTGCTTTCTATTTTTAATCAGCAACAAGGATAAAAAAAATCGACATACATTTTAAAATATATATACATGTGAATATGTGATAGGGAGAGCGTGGAACGCCAGGAGAGAGAGGAGAGCTTGGATCTCTGGGATTGCCAGGAGCTAAAGGCATCCCAGGAGCACCAGGACCAGATGGACCAAAGGTAAATGTGGCTTGTATAATATTCTAATTGTTATCTGTCTTTAAAATGAATCCAAAAGTGTATCACACACACACACTTAGCATGCTAATATGTTTTTCACAGGGAAGTCCTGGACCTCCTGGTGCTTTGGGTGATTTGGGCCCTCCAGGTCTTCAGGGAATGCCAGGAGAAAGAGGGATCTCTGGTCCACCAGGACCTAAAGGTGACCGGGTAAGTAAATCAGCAAGGTAGTTCACATGACTAGTTGATGTACTATTACTCGAAGGTATTAAATGTTTACCTCAATTTTGCAGGGTGCAGTTGGAGAGAAAGGATCAGAGGGTACACCAGGAAACGACGGTGCAAGAGTAAGATTAAATTAAAATAAAAAGATTTATTTCAGATCTGTCAATGTATTCTGTACTTTCACTCCACTGTACATGAACATATCCCTCTCCTGTAAATGCTGGAGAAGAAGGCTGAAAAAAAAAAAGACAGGTCTACTAAAGACAGGTCTCTGCCATTTTGCTTATGAAACAGCTAGGACATGTTATTACTTGGCTGTCAAAAATAAGCAGTTAGCAGTAACTGCAAATAATTTGACACTGATGCAGAAATGAGAATGCTGGCATAGTTCTGGTATTAAGAAAACAGTTGTGAGGGGATTCTTTTGAAGGCTTGTACTGACTTGCTCAACCATGTATACACATTGCTAACTCCATCAGATCATGTACTCTTTAAATATGTTGGGGGGGGTGATCTAATATATAGTTTTCTGTAACTGTCAAAGGGACTTCCAGGACCTCTTGGCCCTGTAGGACCCCCGGGTCCAAGTGGTGAAAAGGTACAGACTTTCCCTACCAGAGATTACACATTGATTAAACAACTGCTTATTGTTTCAGTCCATCTGAATAAAACACATGCTCTCTGCAGGGGGAACCCGGGACTAAAGGACCACCTGGACCTCAGGGGTCAAGAGCAATGCCTGTAAGTCAACATTTTAGTAATGAGAACAATGCCTGTAAGTCAACATTTTAGTAATGAGAACAATGCCTGTAAGTCAAGAGCAATACCTGTAAGTCAATGTTTTAGCACCCAGTACATAGAATTACTACCTTATTGAATAAACTGTGTGCATATACATGTTCATAGCAAATACTGCAAATACTGCCCCATTTTTTAGGGATCTCGTGGTGAGCCTGGTCCAACAGGTCCTGTTGGCTTTCCTGGACCTCCTGTGAGTGGACTTAGTTTTCATCTTAGTGCCAGGACCATACTTTCCGGCATGGCGATGGTTGATTCCACACAGTAAGAATGCACCACATTAATGACTTGTTCCAGGGTCCAGATGGTCAGCCTGGAGTAAAAGGGGAACCAGGAGAGCCAGGACAGAAAGGAGATGCTGGATCTCCAGGACCTCAAGGTTTGGCTGGACCTCCAGGGCCTGTGGTAAGTGTAAGAAATTCCCAAAAGGAAATGTATGTTAAATTTAATAACTAGAAATCAGCTTAGAGACCAAATGTGTTTTACTAGGGTACAGCTGGTGTGGCTGGACCAAAGGGAGGAAGAGGAACACAAGGGGCACCTGTATGTATAAATGCAGTTGATTAACTAATAAATGCAATTGTTTAACTAATAAATGGATCGATAATCATAGACATCCATTGTGTGTTTCCAACTACACTGTAACATTTTTCAGGGTCCCACTGGGTTTCCTGGATCTCATGGGAAAGTTGGTCCACCAGGTCCACCTGTGAGTATTTCAGTAATACTGACTTAAAGATTTGTTTGCTTAAAATACAAGCAGTGATATAAAACAAAAATATGTCTTTTTACGATAATTCGTGGAAATTTTCTGTCTTCTAGGGTCCTGTTGGTCAGCCAGGACCCATTGGCCCTCCTGGAAAGGAAGGTCCACCTGGCCTTCGTGGAGATCATGGACCACCAGGACGACAAGGAGAGAGAGGCCAACCAGGACCTGCGGGAAGCCCTGGAGATAAAGGAGACCCTGGAGAGGATGGGCCCACAGTAATTATTTATCTGAATGCTAACACTAAATGCTAATTATATTTATACATTGTTAATATTTTTGATATGTAGATCATTCTAGATCGTTTATTACGGAGCAGTATTCTGTACAAAACTGAAGTTTGGCATTTCCATTTCCTTTCAAGAATCAATTTAAATAAAATAGAGAAAAGTACCACAAAAAAATGACTGTTGTTTAGGGTCCAGACGGTCCACCCGGACCTGCTGGAACCACAGGGCAGAGAGGAATTGTGGGCCTCCCTGGACAGAGAGGAGAGCGTGGAATGGCAGGATTACCAGGGCCAGCTGTAAGTACATTGTGAAGAACAGCACAAAATTAAAATTAAATATGATAGCTTTTACACTCCTAATGAATGTTTAGCTATACTTGCTGGAACCATGATTCATAGAGAGCATGCATGCACATCATGCATTCATAATCTGTCAATGGCCTTAGGGAAAATAGAAGGAACTTTGTGCATTTGCAGGCTTCCCTCACGTATTTAAATGTACTTTTGAAGGGTCCCCCAGGTAAATCAGGAACGGCAGGTGCACCAGGAGACAAAGGACCCCCTGGCCCAGTAGGACCACCAGGGACTAACGGACCTCGAGGTGATCCTGGTCCTGATGTAAGCTTACCCACTATCCTCTCATACCCCCAGAATGCTAATGCGTCTAATGGCATTAAAGCTAAGTCTTGTTACTGATGAACAGCTAGGATGGTTTAGGTCTCTGTTGGCTTCCTTTGCTGCTTTTAATTAGCATTTGATAAGAAACATTAGGATTTTGCGGTGAAGTGTTCCTTTAGGCAAAAAAAAAGGAAAATCATGACTTAGTCTTGTTTCATATAAAATAGGAAGCCAAGGGTCTTCTCTGTAAAAGCCATCCTACAATATTAAAATTGCTCTGTAAAAGTCATCCTACAATATTAAAATCCTCAGTATCCTGGTAAATGTTCTGCTCTAATGTCATTGCTAACTCTGTAAATCATCTGGCTTATTATTATTGCTTATTACTGTCTTCCTTGGTAGTTTATGGGCGACTTTTACTGTAAATGTGTTAGTTGTTATTAGCTCATTTGGAGGTATTCTGAAATGATATGTGTATTAAACTTATACAATATTCAGTGCAAACCAAATGTGACTCTAAATGAAAACATCTGGATTTTTATCTTCAGGATAATTAAGAATGAGAAAGAGAGAGAGAGAGAGAAAATGAAAAAGATGAAATGACAATATATGCATATGACATTTGACTAACAGGGACCGTCAGGATCTGATGGGCCACCAGGAAAAGAAGGACTCATAGGTGAAAGGGTGAGACCTGATAACTATTCAACTAATAACTAATACTTGTGTACCACATTCATCACTCCCCCCCATCATATAATCATTCTAATTTTGACTGCTCTATGGTCTATAGGGTGATCGTGGAGATCCAGGACCGGAGGGGCTGATGGGAGCGAGGGGAGCTCCTGGTCCCCCAGGCCCTGTGGGCACTACCGGAGGCCCTGGAAAGAGAGGAGACGCAGTATGTACTGCCCTATTTTCAGTGTGATAAAAAAAAAAAAATTCACAGAAGCGTCATGCTAATTCTATGCTTAAATGGGCTTGCAACCAGACCTTTTGTTTATTCGTGAAATTATATTTATACACTCTTTCTTAACAGGGGTCAAGAGGCCCTGTAGGACCCCCAGGCCCAGCAGGAAAGCGAGGACTCCCAGTAAGACATTGTTATAATAGACTTAATTGATCATGTCTAACATTAACTTGATTGATGGACAATTTCACTTAATTGTCAGTTTGTGCTACTAATCCAAACATGCAATAACTGCTGGGAAAAAAAGTACAGCTTCATTGGCATTGGCTTTGTATACATAATAGGGACCTCAAGGACCAAGAGGAGATAAGGGAGAGTTGGGTGACCATGGAGACAGAGGACAGAAGGGACATAGAGGATATACAGGTTTACAGGGGCTTCCTGGACCTCCCGTAAGTAGTGTCACACCCAAAGCCGCACCACTACCAGTATGTCTCTGGTCAAGTGGACATTTATTTTGACAGACTACATAAGATAAAACGCAGCATTATGACTAGCTTCACATTATGGGGTACATGGAGCATGACTTATTCGATTTATGTTGTGAATTTAAACCTTTTTTTTTAGGGTGCAACTGGTGATCAGGGACTCGTGGGAATCGTGGGGCCAAGCGGCCAAAGAGTATGTGCATGTATTCCATGTATCATTTGAGATTTGGTCATGTAAAATGATGAAGCTTGCAGTGTTTGTGAAAATGTAATCTACGTGGTAATGCTCATTTCAAAGGGGTGTCTTGCAGGGATCCCCTGGACCAATAGGACCATCTGGTAAAGATGGGTATATTGGACAGCCTGGGCCAATGGGGCCACCTGGATCAAGAGGAGCAAGCGGCGACATTGGACCCGAGGTATGTATATCTTTTATTTTCAATTTCAGGTGAATGGGTACTAACTAATCCCTATATCAATGTCCCTGCATACCAAGATATACTATGTTATTTATGATTATATATAAAGCTTATTTGTCATGTTCAATTAAGAGAGATTATTTTGAATACTTTTACAATCAGGGACCTCCTGGAGAACCTGGTCCACCAGGTCTACCTGGATCCCCTGGACCACCAACAGCTGCTATGGATGAATTGTTTGGAGGTCCTCATGATTACGATGCTGGTCCTCCTCCTCCTGAATTCCCAGAGGACGAGGCTCTGCCCAAATCAAATTCAACAGATCTGTTCCAAGTAGACCCAGGAGTGCAGGCCACATTGAAGTCTCTGAGCAGCCAGATCGAGAGCATGCGGAGTCCTGACGGCAGTAAGAAGCACCCCGCTAGAACTTGTGAGGACCTGAAGCAGTGCTATCCAATGAAAAAGAGTGGTAAGTCAAATTCTAAGAATCGCAAAGCTGATTTCATATTCAACACTGTTGTATTGAATAGCCATTGCAATTTAAAAAAAATGGTATTTGCAATAGCTTTTGGATTATTATGGGATATATCCATTTCTTGAAATACCCATGTCAAATGTACTTTAAACATAATCAAGTGTAACTTTGGTCATACACAATATACAGCTAAAGTTGGAAATAATTGGAACTGCTTTTGTCAAACTACATTAGACATATTGTGATGTCTCATCTGTGATGTACAGGTGAATATTGGGTGGATCCAAACCAAGGCAGCGTGGAGGATGCCATTAAAGTATACTGTAACTTGGATACTGGAGAAACATGCATCTCAGCTAATCCTCCCAACATACCACGCAAAACATGGTGGAATTCTCCTGGAAACAAACCTGTATGGTTTGGAACCATGAATGGTGGAACACATGTTAGTATATTTTCCCAGTCATCAGTGTATAGTTTGAGTAACTGTTGGTTCCAGTTTAATTCTTATTCTGCAACGTCATCTTCGAGTACTCACGGTTCAGGCTTGCTTATGAGGGTGCAACTAAGAGAATCACAGGAACATTTGCAACTGTATCTGTCTGATATATCTGATGAGGCCTCGTTTTTGTTTAGTTCACCTATGGGAACAAGGACCAGCCAGTCAACTCAGCCACTGTCCAGATGACCTTCATCCGTCTGCTCTCCAAGGAGGCTTCACAGACCATCACTTACAACTGTAAGAACACAGTTGGCTACAAAGACGAGGCAACTGGTAACCTAAAGAAAGCAGTCATTCTCAAAGCTTCTAATGATCTAGAGCTCAAAGCTGAGGGAAACAATCGCTTCAGATATACAGTGCTGGAAGACAGCTGCTCTGTAAGTTTACTTCATTTTTTCATGCCTCTTTTCTCTAGGTGTAGGACAAAGTACAATGCAATTTTTAATGTAATTCCTTCAGTGGATCATCGGGTCCTTTAAAACCCAGTGGTGTTAATTTGCCACTTTGTAATATTACTCAAAATTATACACATTCACAAATAGCTTTATTTGAAAGCACTGAAATCATTTTACACATTTATTAAGTATACCTGTACAAATCTAAAATGATTTATTTCTCTCCCTCTATCCTCACAGCACGCAAACGGTAACTGGGGCAAGACCGTTTTTGAGTACAGGACACAAAAAACGGCCAGGTTGCCTATTGTAGATATTGCCCCTGTGGACATTGGTGGTCCAAATCAGGAGTTTGGCATCGATATTGGGCCTGTTTGCTTCTTGTAAAACAGAGTAAGAATGCATTGAAGAGAATCCTGAGACTCTTGAACTGACTGCTGACAAGCTCAGCCTTGTACAGAAAGTCCAGTGGACTATTCGGCCCTGTAGCAGGATATTTATTGTGCCTTTCCAATTACTTCACCACAAAACACAAGATTTCTGGCCCCATTAGTATGTTTATTAATTAAATGTTTTTTATTGAAACATTAAAACATGAAATGCATACTGTATTCAGCCTGAGGAAATTCCAGTGACAGATACATGGATTGATTAGTGAATTCTGGTCTATCCAGTGATCCCTGAAATGTCCATTTCATCAAATTGAAAAATCAGCACTAGACCCATTTAGAAATAGGACAAATTTACATATTCTCTTTATTGTGATAGTCTTTTTTTCTGTTTTTCCAAACAAAACATGGTGCTACAGATAAAAAATGTGTTCAATAAAATGTTTTCTGGTATGAGCTGTTACCTCTGGAAAACAATGTTCCTAAAACTGATACTCTATTCTATTATGATGTATGATGTCTGAAAGCATCTGACTATTAAAACTTAATAGACTGAGTCATTAGCGTAAGCTACCTCGTCTCTATGAACTGGGATACGTCAATGGCATGATGTCACAGAACTCTTCCCAGTAAAAGGTACAGAACAGGGTAAGGGAATGGCAAATAAAACACTTTTCACCACTGAAGATTCAAATTCAGCATCTCATTAAAAAGGTGCATTGTTTTATATATTTTTTAAATTACATGATTAATGCACAGTGAATTTAAATCTGTTTTGTCATCTGCTTTGGTCAAGCATGCATGTGCTTGGTTTAATTCATTCAAGAAGATTCATCAAGGATCTACGACCAAACAAATATATGTTGTAGAATATGTAACAGATACTGCTGCATCGTACAGGCAGCATCAGAGTGTGCTAAAGTGATCCAGTCATACAGTTAGAGCAACATAATAAATAATCTCTAGGAAGTCATATCTTCTGAAGCATATTGTTACACTTTACCAGCCGTGCACTTTCCTTTGTTAAACTACTCTTTAAATGCCTATAGTCATTTGTAGAAGTAGCTGGACAGATCTTTTCTTTATGTATTTTGCTTTGCAAATTAAAAAAAATATGCTAAGCCAATTCCTGTTTCTCATTTGGTTTTCAATGAGGACTTTTTCTTGGTCATTCCATGGATGTTTATATTTACTCATTTCTTTTCTTTCATCTGATGCATGACATTTTTTTTTTAGTAGAAATAAAATAATGAATGAATGTACTAAAGCATTTGGTACATATTTAAATAATGAATGTACATTAATATGACTAAAGCATTTGGTACATATTTTTTTTAAAAAACTACTGTGGCATATTTTTCTGTAATATGCATAAATTAAGGTTGTTTGCTATTATGTTTACTATTACTTTTGTAGAAATGTATTTATACAGCATCAGACATGTAGTTGTTAACAGACATTGGAGATTTGCCATGTTTTACTTTACAAATTTTTTGAAAAATATTTGTGTTTGTCTTAGTATTATACTGTGTAAAATATCGGAATCTATAAATTGTAATTTTTTAAATAATATTTTAACAGCAAATAATGTCT
>JAOYMR010000006.1:21965207-21980060 GCA_025802075.1 Tenebrosternarchus preto | reverse complement strand
ATGCGTCTTATTCAAAGAAGTGAAAGAGCAAATGGGATTATTTGGGAAACCCAGCACAATCCAGAAGGAGCATCTCCGCAGAATGTTCTCCTCACTCCTGCCATCACTGAGCCATATTCAGGAAAACATCCTTACCATTGGCTCAGTAACCAATCAGCATGAGACGACACTGAAGCTTGATGTCACAATGAAATCACTTGAAACACTTTCAGGAGAGTCCACAGAACCCAGCAAATCATAGTTTCCGTATCTGAGGCAATTATTTCACAGGATTCATTCATAAAATAAGTTTAGGCATTTAAATGTGACAGAAAATGTGTATTCTTAATAATTCACAAGCATAAACTCAGGAAAATTGGTATGAAATATCTGCTAAAAACATACATTTTTGTTCAAATGTGTCATTTTACCCTGCCACGTCTTAATAAATCACTCAAGTTAAGTAATTACTGGAAAAAGATGTGCTTTCTCATAAATTGCATGCAGAGTAAAGGACACTGAGAGTATCATCATTTCACTATTTTAAAGCAGACATGCAAAAATAGCTACACCAGGACACCAGGCAAGTCTATAGTATTGTCTTTAATGACTACAACAACAAAGGCTAAAATATTGCATACAAAGTAAAATAACATATGGACAAGGTTTTCCAAAGTGCTTCCTGGTGCAAGAATATACTAAAATATATAGTACCAAATTAAAATGCAATACAAGTACACATTATTATGCAAATAATCCAGATATGTAGTTATAAAACCGTCAAAAATATTCACGTCCAGTTAAGAAAATACTACAATGAACCCATGATATGACGTGATCTCCTCTCAGTAAAAGAAAATTAAGGTTCCAATATTACATGGTAATACATTACTAGTTTTTAAAGTTAAAAGTAACTATGTTATGCTGCATGCCATATTATAATGGACTTTTGTCTGTCATAATGATTAAATAAATTGTGTATTGATGTCTGCATGAACACAAGAAGTTTAATAAAGGAATATGGTGATACTGGTAGATATTGGTTATAAACCCTTCACCACCGGGTACAACATTACTATCTACATCCTTCAGTGCCTGTACACAGAAAGCATCCTTGAAACTACATGACTGCATTACAGTTCTTACAAAAATAGTGATCTTGCATTATGATTATACTTTTTGTAAACCAAATTCAAATGCAAATACATATAAATCTCAGGATGAGAACATTGACATCTTGACTGCAGACCCAAGTTTGGCACTTAATACAAATCGGTTAACAGTTAAGTAACAAAAACATCTTCTTGGCATCAGCAATGACCATCTAGGGGATCGAGGGCAAAGACAGCGCCCTCTACTGTTAGTCCCATTTTGAACCCCTCCTGAAAAACACATGGGGATAAAATGAGCTTGGGTTCCCACTGTTACAGCACAAGTTCTACCATCAGTTCAACAATAACTTTATTTAAATGACAAAGAGTGATAACAAAAAGACAACTCAGAGAACAAAATGAATACAAAAGACAAATAACAATAAACAAAAAACCTCACAAACAAAAGGATAAATCAATAACTTGAAAAATGAATTTTATTTCGGCAACATATACATATCAGGACAGCCTGATAAGCACAATTAAAGCACAATTCTGCTTGCAGCAGTTCACACTCAAACAGCCTCACAGTGGTAAAACAATGTTTGTGAAACACAACCATCGTACCTGAAATTAAATGTTCATATTTATGATTAACTTTCATGCAAGTGATTATGGAGTAAAGGACACCTTTCAATTATTTAGTGAAGTCATGACTATGAACATACGGTTGAGAGTTTGGGTTTTCCAAACAGACTGAAAGAAAGAACTTGAATAGGTTCTGTTAGTATGTCACTCCAGTCAGACACTAAATGTATCTTAGACACAAGAGGGAGGGGATACAAACCATCTCTGACGCTGTCAGCAGTCGGATGCAAGAGAAAGCAAATAGAGTTGGTTAGTGGAAAGAAGTTTGTAAAAAGAACACGTGAGATTCAGTAAACTGCTGCACCTTTAATGCTGGAAGGATTTTGTCTTGAAGCAGCAAATGAGCTTTTTCTATATAAACAATAAAATAGTTTCTAAAACTGCAGATTATAACAGTACATGGTCTGATTTGCTTGTTATCGTAAAACCCTGCAGATGGTCTCTCATAGTAATGAGCAAAACAATGTAGAAATTCAAGAGTTCAGCAGAGGCCAATTCACCGAGCATTTTGTACGCATTCCATGTTGTCTTATGTTTAAACATTTAAATGTTATGAGTAGCTCTTAAAGCGTATAAAAGCAAGAGATTTGATGTGTTTTTCAAGTGCAAGGCCACTTCCACATGTCCACTTTCCAATAGAGCCAGTGGTGCTCAGACAAAGCTGCTAGAGTCTCTTAGAACATCTGTTCAGACATCAGAACTGCATTCATGTATCACAGCAGGTCACCCCAGGATACATACAGCTGGGACAACATGGTCACATTAATGATACAGAGAAGAGCAAGGTCTCATAGTGTCCTGCCACTCCACGCAGTCCTGCTCTGGAGCAGAGAGTGTTTTCCTGTGATTGATACGAAGTGGAAAGGAAAAACAGGGGTCTATCTGTGATACCCTGCGATGGTGTCTACAGTCTGCTCAGCCAGATGTCCGCCTACAGCAGTCCATGTTATAATAATTCACACGCATGCAGTCACCTGCATCTCGTCCAGTCGTGACTGGATGTCGGGAGGGAAGTCTGCCGCCCCACAGATGAATGGATCGAATGGCTCAGCACCGAACAGGTCTTTCCCTGTGGCATATGAGACGTAATGCTGTTAATGTACTGAAAATATGAAATAAACAGTGAACTCATCTTTCACTTTGTAAGGAAAAGACTGTGGAATGTAAAGTGAAATATATTTATATTTATGAATTAATGTAAAATTACTGGAAACGTAGAAAAAAAAATTTAGAAAAAAAGAATGCAAAATAATTAAATATAAAGGCAAATATGACCTCTGCTATAATGGATTTTAAGTCATGTAAAAATGGAGCCACTTTATTTTATATCCTAGAATTAGATATTCACACAGAAATTAATAAAATGTAATGTGGTGCAATCAGTATTACATTATGAATGGAATACATTGATTTTTTAAAAAATCTTTTAGATTACTGGCTGCAACTTCAATCACTAAGTAATGGAACACATTCAGAAAATACCCTTCCCAACCATTATCATGAATATTGATAGAGGTCTAACTGTGCAAAATCCATTACAATTGACAACCTTGTGAGCCTGACCCTCTATTTAATGGTTGTGGGTTTCTTTCCAAAAATATGATCAAAACCAGCAGGATAAGGACTTGAGATAGAATGTTTTTTTCTAAAAACAATAACAGGTTAGGCCATGCAATTACACTGTATTTCATTATTTGCCAGGCAGTTTGAGTGTTATCTTAGCCATACTGGTACTGTAAACAGCACAAAGGTATTACACTGTACAGTATTACACTGTGATTGTGATTTTACTCCACAACAGGTTAAATATTCATCAGAATGGTCATATATTTGTGCTCCCTGGGAACTGCACCCATGACCTTGGTATTCCTAGTACTTTGTGCAACCCACTCTTCCAGGAGAGCTCCAAGAGATCATTATCCTGCACATTCTTAGAGTATGAAGCACATTTAAAGATGGTACAAGGTTAAACTCACCCTATCATTAAACAATGATCTTTGTCCAGCAGAGTCAAAGCTATAAGTTTATATGGACTATGAGGGGCCGTCTAAGCAAAACGTCTCTTTCACGCAGCTACAGTTCAGGCACAGTTTTATTGCAACATTAAACTGCTCATGTCGTATGCGTTGAGTGATTCTGGTATATCAATAGGACAATTAAATATTATTCTGAAAGGGCTGTGTCAAACAAACTTTAATCTACAACATCATGACAAGCTGTGCTTAATTTACATTTTATTATTTGCCTTTTTATGATTTTAAAAATCTAGTGTAGCATCCCATTTTGAATTAAATTATATGTACTGAAATCTGTGCCGCACAAAATTAATGCAGAGACTGCTGTGATTGTCTACAAAGGCTTATCTGTGTGTGTGTGTGTGTGTGTGCTGTTGTTGTTTTTCGTACTCTGACACAAACAAAACCGCCTTACTATCGCTGAGCATTCCAATGTTCTAAGTTGCAATAAACCACTGTATTGGTGAAAGGTGTTTGGTTCTTGCAGGGGGTTGTGGGTGGTGCAACAGAAGTGGTGGCTGAGGAGGTAGAAGCTCACTGATCTCTGCAGGTCTTGCTGGGGGTGGAGGAGGTGAAACACTGCTGGCTGGCAGAGGAACCAGAGGAACTAGAGGAGCCACTGGAGAGAACGGAACCATGTCGAACATGTCCGTGGGAGTTTTTGAGTTGCTGCCTCCCTGCAGACATAGAAAAAAAAACAGTGATATGCATCTTAGCTACTGCTCCTGTCTTCATGTGGTTATAAAAGATCTTCTGAATTTCTGCATATATGCCATATAACCATACATGCATACTTAGCAAAGATTAATATCAAACTTTGGGAAGAACAATAAAATACTAAGAACTGAAATATTTCAACTTACCCTGCGTGTATGCCATTTCCTTATTTTTTAACATTTCATTAGCAACATACGCTACCATTTCATTAGCAACATACGCTGCCTTTTAATCCACAGCACTAATAACATCTCTTAATGAATAAAACCTGACACTGACTAATGTGTTTGCTCCTCGATGTTATTATTATTGCAGTCAAACTTTTATTTTGAAGGACTTCTGATAAAAAATATTTCTATCTGCTTGTCACATTACCAAAGGAGAAAGCTTGGGGACAAACTGACCTCCAGTGTGGTGAAAAGCTCTACCAGTGTTACATTCATGGGTCCTTAGTAGTGTACTCTGATGCAACAAACGGTGTTCCAAAAACACACTCCATGCAAAAATAATTAATTTGGACACACTCCATGCAAAATAATTAAATCAAATAAAAAGGGAAAAACAAAGTGATGGAGAAAGAGAAGGATGGGTATTTTACAGGAGGCCAAGGGGTACCATCTCCAACAGTGGGCTCTGATAGAGCTGGTTTGCTGGGTGGGGGGGTCAGGACTCCAGTGGACATGGTGGAGTCGGGAGAGCTCATTGGCGTTAGTGTAACGGAAGAGATTTCTAGACAGGAGAAGGATGTCAGATTGTGACACCAGAAGAGAGACGACGGTCTCTGCAGCATGTACGTCTCGTTAGTAGAGTTAATGTGAAGCAACTGGGGGTAAGGAGAAGAAAAAGAGCAGACAGACAGGAAGTTCAAAAGTCTGAGTAAGCTTTCGAAGGGCATAAGCGCTTGGAAAATTTAGAGACAAGGACCCCAAGCGACTCTTACAGGCGGTACTTGAGCAATCAGCAGCTGTTCCTCCAGGACTCGCAACTGTTTTTTCAGCTCTGAATTTTCTGTTTCAAGCTCCTGAATCTGCAAAGACGAGAGGAGTCAACTTACCACAAGACCCCAGATGAGAGGGTTTTAAAAAAAAGCAATTGTCAGGACGAGGAAGAAGTGGGCGTTGAAAACGATAGCGCCACTGTTTTACTGAAGACGAAGCTGGATGACTGGAAGACAAACCGACAAAACAATGCAAACGCATTTCAGTGACCCACCACTGAACAGCCCTGATACTTAACTCTTTTCTGCAGACTTCCTATTTGTTTGCGAGTTTCCACATCTTTTCCGCCTGATTCCAAAAACTTTTTGTATGCCAGATCAAATGCTTGGCCAATAGTCAAAGTGATTTCCTCTGCCTACAAAAAACAGGAAAGAGAGGATTAAAAAGTCACATTTTTTTGGTTTGGTCACATAATTAACTCCGTGTGTTGTAACCATAATCCGTAATTTTAGAGAAGGCGTTTATGCTCTGTAGAGGACAGTGAACATCATCTTCATTTACAGAGCCCTTGCCATCCTTGTGATTGTCTTACACATTTTTCACTGTCGAACACGTAGCAGAGATGTTTGTTGGATTCAGAGTCCTTGCAGATAAATGTGAATATCCTTTTGTCTGTTTTATCGTCTGCACAAAATGATATCCGGTGCAACTGGCAATTGTGCTGCACGTCCTGAGAAGAGAAATAGAAGGTCCTTACATAATATGGAAGAACTACAAAAACACTATCAAATAGAAGGTCCTTACATAATATGGAAGAACTACAAAAACACTACCAAATAGAAGCTCCTTAGATAATATGGAAGAACTACCAAAACACTACCAAAGTAACCGGAGGCAAATACAGCTAGGAAATTACTATAACTTGATTAAGCATACTACATATTTGCTTAACAACTTCTTCTTGTCCAAAAATAAACAAAATACATCTGTTATAATACATGGTATGTGTAGATGTGATCAGACCTTTGACTTAGGATCTAATATCTTCACCCCATAAATTGAGATTTGTAATTCCACTTTTGGAATCTTCTGTCCTTCTGACTTCTTGATGTGTCTTTGAAACTGCGGAGAGAGTAATTCAATGTTTAAAAGGTCCAAAGTGTGTTTGTAATAAAGCAAGAGCTTCAGACACACAGTCGCTTTGACTCACTATAGCTGTGTGTACCACTCCTTTTGTGTTACTGCACAATGGCATTAAAAAAGGTGTATAGATATGAACACGCTCACAACAGCTACATTTCAGTTTTTCTCAGTCATTTATATTTTTGCATTTATGGATTTCCATTGAGGAAAAAAAATATTGTAACTATTTGTATTTCTGCATGAATGGCTTCTAAAGTATGACATGATCAGAGTCATATAATAAATAATGAATTCACATAAAGAAACCTTTTATATTCTAAAATATAAGGGCTATTGACAGAAAATGTTTGTGAGCCCTTATATTTTAGAATGCAGAAACACAGCCCTACATTGTCAGTGTACTGCTGTCCTGTCTCACTGTCCCACTGTCCTGTCTCATTGTCCTTTCTTATTATCCCAACATCCTGTCTCACTGTTCCAGCGTCCTGTCTCACTTTCACCATTGTGCAGGTATGCAAGAAACTATTTTTTCAAAAAGTTCTGTCAAACAGCTCTGATCACATCTGTCCTCAGAACTTCCAGTAGAGCTGAACCTTTAGATATGAATCAGTGGTTTCCCAGAGGTATCCTCACAAGAACAAAGCTTTAGTTCGTTTTTATTGTAAACTCCTGATCACAGACATTATAAGAAGTAAAACGGATGCCTGAATTTCCTTAGAATTCAGCCAAGGAATCTTTTATATGCTGGATGATTTTGTATCACTTGCACTGATCTTTCCAAACGCCCATTCCTCACAAGAGTTGGTGGATTTATTCTGCCTGCCTGGATGGGGACTGATGGAACTTTTCTGACTGTGCCATGCTGCATTTATCAGGCTGTGTTGTACTTTAGTGCATAGATTATAACTAAATTATGATAATTGTAAAAAGAACTCAAAAGATATGATGCTGTAAAATATAACATTTTGGTCTTTTTGTCTTAAAATGTAGATTACATTAATTTATTTATAAGTGCCATTCCTGCAAAAATCCTGATAATTCCAGGGTTAAATCCAGAGTCACAGGAGGTCCAAATCATATGATAACTGACCTTGAGTTTTCGGACTGCATCTCTCACCACCTCTGTTCCTTTGGGCTGATCAACCTCAGTGCTTCCCAGAAACTGAGATTGAACACACACACACACACACACACACACACACACACACACACACACACACACACACACACACTCTATTGTGTACATCTGCTAGCTGGTCTTCTGAGCACAAGGACAATTTAAAATTTATTAAAAAAAAAAATAAAACTGATAATTGGGCTTCAAAGAGTAGAGAAACATCACACTGCCTATTGTGCAAAACAGTGTGACTTTAGTAAACACATGAAAGCATTGAAAAGGGCAGTGCAGCACACATAGCTTCTAACAGATGGACATTTAGCTGCTCCATGTGGTCATGCATCTGTGCAGATAAACAATATTATGCTAAATAAAGGCAGTCAGTTTTCTCAAAACAGTTCCTCAGATTAGTCTGCTATCACTTGGAATGGCCTCCTCTCCTGCCCAGATAACAGGTTCACTGATGATTAATCTCAGACAATGTGTGATGCTCTACCTGCCTTCTTAACTTCTGTCTTTGTAAAGGTAAACATGACAGGTTACTCCCATCACAAAAGCATCTCAGGCCATTTTGAACTGTTTGCAAAGTTGCAGTTTACCTCAATGGCCACTGTGTGCTGCTGTTGTGCTCTTGAGCTAAACATTAACCAGGAAATCATTTAAACAAGTTGCTAGAGATGCTGCTACAGCACCTCTCCCAAAATAAAGCCCAGAATAACCCCAAAGACTCCTCAGATTTCCATGCATAAAATCACAATAATTAAAAAATAATCAAGTTAAAAGATGAAAGTAATGAATTTATGATTACATTTAATTATCACCCACTTAGCAAGAAGGCTTATTTTAATGACCCACTGGGAAGGTAAGTCTTCCATGAAGACACAGTGGACATTGATGTCTCAGACTGCATACCAAAGTAAGCGAGACCTGTTAAAATATGCCTAGAGCCCATGTGCTCTGATGATGGATGGTGTTCTCTCTCAAGGTCAAGCTGATTGTGGTGACTGCCACAGTGACAGCGGTGAACAACACACTACTGCGCCCTGCTGGAATGTGGGGAGGAGCTTGAATTGCAGAAGCCACGCCCCCACCATATTCATTTAACAGCCACACCTCCAGAGCATTTTTCTTTCTGCCATCCTCAATCTAATTTCCCAGTTTATATTCTGGCCCTCAAGCAAGGTAACAAAAGAGTAGCTTCAGCGGTTCAGACAATCCAACTACATTTTCCCTGTTTGGGCTTCAGTGAGACAGAGCAGAAGGGCTGGATGGGAGTGGAAGGAATCTCTGCCCATGACGACAGACAACTCTTTCGTGTAAGAGCAGAAAACAGAACTGACAGTGTGTACGAAAGAGCTTGTGAAGAATAGCAAAAGGACGAGGCACAAACAAATCCATTGTTTGGTAAAACAAACAAACAAACAAACAAAAACTTGTGTCTTGCAGTGGAAATCTGAGTGCATCGATCTTTTCATTCAGTCTGTCTGACTGGGTGCCTTAAAAAATAAACCAGATTTGATCCTTTTTTCAGATACTGAGCAGATAAGATTGACTGAACAGGGCAGCACTGCCAGGCTGGTACAGCCATAAAGCAAACAGCAGAACAAGAATGCATGAGACCATTGATACATCGTCATTGGCAACACAGCAAAACCTTTCAACAGAAGTTGATACGAACTGCTAACATTCTGTAAAAGACTAACATTTTAAATAAAAATGATAAAATAACTTGTTATAATACAGTCTATAAAAAACATTACACAATGTCAGAGTTTTTATCCACACTTTGGCAGCCCCAGACAATTCCCTGTTCTACCAAGTGTGCGGTGTAAACATATAAATCATAAACTTGGTGAATGCAAAGCAAAAATAGCAAGCACATATGTGTTATTACAGTGGTTTCTGGATCTTATTTTGGTGACAGTTAAACTTACACGACCTGTAAGTAAACGGCGGGAAATAAAGCACCTCACCAGTACAGTTTTGCACCAACTATGTCACCCTTCATAACCTGCACTTCATTTTAATTAAGCGAAATGCATGAAATTCATCACTTTTCATGTTAATAAAAAATATGTTCATAAAAATGAGGTTCATAATACATACCTTGGCATTGTACGCTATAAAATGTTTGGCCAGTGCCTCTGGGGTATGCATCCACGATTTATCTGTAAAGAGTCAGGGCACCATTAACTAGGAAAGCTGGGTTCAGTATACACTGTAAATTAAGGAGGCTTTCAACTGAGCATTCACATCAGTGTTCAGCACAAGGACAGGAATATGGATTATTATTATTATTTTCAATTAATGAGAGCGAATGATAACATCAATAATACATGAACGAATTATTGCAGCCATTGACAGTATGAGATGACATCAAATTCATGCACTTCAAAGTTTAGGAAAACCTTTGCTGAAATCAGTAATAAAGTAAATATAAAAACAGTGATACGTGAATACACTTGATTTCCAGTGGAAACCTTCCCTAGGATAAATGTTTATTACACTTTTCTTTCACTCACTCATTCACTAATTTCTCAGCAAATATATATATTAAAAAAAAAAAAAAAGTCTGGTCATAACATGAACCACATGACACATGGGGCGGTGTGAGGATGGGGTGCTCATAACAATGTCCAAAGCCAACATATTAGCCTGAGAAGCCATGAAATTTGGAGACATCAATAAGCATTTATGAAGTGTGAATGAAAACACACTGTGAATTAAGGACAGTCACACACAGTGCTCAGACAGACACCACACCACAGCTTCATGGGATAAGCTATCAGTGCATTGATTTCTTTCATGAATCTGTATCTGTGATACTGAAAAGGCCTTTTAATACAGTGTTTTACTCAAAACACATCACATTATATAAGATGCACTATTTACTCAGAAATGTAGGATACCTGCTCATCACACCTATCATGAGTTTATTCGAAATCTTTTTGAAAAATCATGGAGTTGGCTTCCACTTTTCAGCCTCTACATTTCTGAGAAGGCTTTCTGCAAAACTTCTAGAGTGGTTCTGTGGAAATGTTGCCATTTCAGTTAAAGGAATTATTTGTGAGGTCAGTCACTAATGTGTGAGAATTCCTGGTTTACAACTCACAATTCTACCAATTCTTCCCAAAAGGTGTTAGGGCTCTTCGACACCTAACTCATTAAACCATGTCTGCATCGACTTTGCTTTGAGCACAGGGCCACAGTCATGGTTAAACAACTGTTAACTTTTACTGTACAGTAGGCAGCATTCTCTTGGCACCCACCAAACCTGAATACGTCCATCATACTGCTAGGTAGAGACAAGTGATTCATCCTTCTAGAAACCATACATCCACTGCTCCAGACTCCAGTGGTGACATGTTTCACACCACAACAGCCAGAGCTTGGCGTTGAGGACAGTCACCTTAGGGCTGTATGCAGCTACTTGGGCATGGAAACCCTCCAAGGCATAACGCTTGTGTTAATGTTGCTTCAAGTGGCAGTATGGGTGATGTAAAAAGATGGGCAACTTTTACGCTCGACATGTCTCAGCACTCGGCCTGACATGGTTTACTGCTTTGTGGCTGTAGTTTACATGGTTTACTGCTTTGTGGATTAGATGCTGATTCTAGTCATGTCCATTTCACAACAATAGGTCTTACAGTTAACTGGATCAAATGTAGCAGGTAAAAAATTCCACAAACAGACTTTCTGCAAAAATGGTACCCTATAAAAGTCACTGACCATCTCTGATCCACATACTTTTTTTGGCCATACATACAGTGTATTGGCACAAAGTTCAACCTTATATGACATAACTGAAACAACCTGAATCAGCTTAATATGTTTTCAGAAAACTCTTATGGAACATAATCTATCTCTCAGACATGGTAATATCCTGAAGATCATCTTAGGTTGTACAGTGACATGAAAAACCGAGAGCCTCATCCTGCCTAGTTTAAAATAACCTCACATAAATTAGAAGTAGATATTTATTTGAAAATCCTCCAACAGAAAGTCCATTTCATCACTGCACATGCAGCCAGGACTCTACCCAGCCAGGACATGGGGAGAGCTACGGGGGGTCTGTTCCCCAGGGGACAGCAGCAGTCTGATTCTCCATGACAGCTCACAACCACGCTGAACCATCCACAGACAAATCCAGGGAAGACGCCTGGCTGGCCCAGGCAGTGGCAGGAGGGCCATCCTGACACAAAGCTCCAGACTGACGGGCCTCGCCCAGCTTGGAGCACAGGCTCGATGGCCGTCATGGATGCAGTCAGAGGGCGTCCCGGCATGGTCCAGGAGGCACATCAATCCCAAGATTGGCCAAAGCAGCCCAGGGTATAACCAGCAATTGCTCAGTAAATAAAGAAGCGTCTTCTCTGCAGAAGAATCATTGGCCGACAACATACTTTAACTTTGTTGAACGTTTTATGGACAATTTAACCTTGAACCAACAAGAAGAAAAAAAAAAACAACAACAACAACAACCGTAAGCACAGTAAGTAATCTGCCATTTGTCTGGCAGTGAAACAACATAAGATTACATAGAGGTCTCTGTAAACCAAAATAAAAAAAAAAACATACAAAATTGCCAGTTTTTAAAGTGAGCTGTGATCGATTTTATTTAAATGGACCATTCGGCAATTAATTGAAATTCTTCATGAAACATTTCTGTGCTCTGCACTTGAAGATTAATTTTCAAAGACATAACTCATCATGAAATGAGGTGAATGGAAGCACTATTGACTGACTTGTGGAAGACTGCAATAAACAGGCTGACAGACAGAGCACATACAGCTGTAGCAGACAGAGAGAGAGAGATAGAGAGTGTGTGTGTGTGTGTTTGTGTGTTTGTGTGTATGGGTGCATTAAATGTAACAAATTTACAAAGTCTTGGTCTTAATTAGATACCTATTCAGACGTCACTCACACCCATGACTTACCATCAGCTGCATGGATCACGCATTTCCCTCAACATTCAGAGGTCAAAGGAAGAACACACGTCTTACCGGAACATTTCTCCAGGTCTGAGTGGTGGTGCATGTTGGGAGTACTGATTCCACACACTGAGACTTAGAGATTAACGAATGCAACATTGCTGCAGCTGAAAGTCTAGCTTAGCTTGTTGCACTCAGACAGTGGAGAAGAGAACTAAGAAGCTTAAAAAGAAGAAAGGAAAGAAGAAAAAAAAACCCACGAATGCCATACACTCCAGTAAGTGCAAATGCCACAGGCTACAAACAGTCACCCAACAGCAAAGTGTTGCTATGACATTTAAGTTTTGGCCTTTATGGAGCTGTTGGCACACTTATATAAACTGAAAGAGGTGAGACAAACAGTAACAATCTTTACAGAGTTGAAAATATTTCAAACAGCATTTTTCAACCAACCACAAGGACGGCAAATGAATTTAACGGCCCAATCTTGAATTAACATTGCAGTTAAGGTCACCTGAGCTCATTTCTACATTAGGCAGCACAATCACTGATTTACTGACATGTCCCTGATTAAATCATTATTAAGTCATTATTAAATCTTTATCAAGGCATTATTAAATCATCATTATTAAGTCATTATTCAATCATTATTAAATCCTGATTAAGTCATTATTAAATCATTATTATTAAGTCATTATTAAATCATTATTAAATCCTTATTCCTGCCTCTGCTCTTTCCAAAACAAATTAGCAGAAAGATTCTGGAATCACTGCAATAGAAAGCAGATCTCAAATTAAAGAACCTGTATAGCCTCTGCATCTCCTTTCCAGATCACTGCTCCTACCTGTTCTATTATGCTCTGAACAACAGAGGGATTGTGCCAGGCTTATGATAAACTCCACAATGATCCATTGCCATAGTGATGGTGAACAGGTTTTGATATTGATCATTACTGTGCACACAGGAAAAGATGTTTTAAAACCCATTAAATCTATCACAGTGGCGCCACTGTGGTGTCATTTTTATTATTATATGTGCATAAATATCTTAAGCCACATCACTGAACATGACCATTTGAAGTCTGTGGGTTTAAGGGCCCTGCAAAAATACTACTGTTATTAGCAGCTGTTTTACCAAATTATGTGATGATGATAATTATGATGAATATGGTTTAATCAGATTATGAACACAGTTATCATGATGAATATGGAAGCCAGCACACTAGAAACAGCTGAACCACTGTGCTGCCCATTTAATCATTACAATACCTGAACCACTGTGCCCCACATTTTAATACGTACTTTTGAATAAAGACCAGAATACAAACAAATTGTTGAACACACAGATTAGTAACATCTAAGCATGTTTAGAAAAGCCTTTGCTGACTGTATACTAGTTTTTATTACACTGTAAATCATGGGCAGTGCTTCTATTTAATGCTCTGTGTCTGGTAATTGGATGCATAGTTATTGTGTCCTATTTTTCTGGAGACACTGAGGCCAATTATTCCTCCTCTGTGACCAGACAAGATGTTTTTCTCTGCAGGAGAAGCTATCTAATGAATAAACAACAATTAAACGTACTCAGCCCTACAGTAAGACTAAACTGCAAAATTTTCACAGCAATCAAAAGATTTTGTTTTTATTTAATCGGGCCCTGTGAGACAAACCAGGACTCAGAACTACACAATGAGAATAAATGAAATAAAATCAGAATAAAGGTATTATTAAGAATTTAATTTTCAGAACAAGGTACTTTCATTAGCTAGGAGTTGCACTGGAAGGAGTTGCAATTCTTTTTTCTCTCGAAGGAGTGCTGGCGACAGCAGAGGTATTTCCTGAAACTGCTGTAGTCATTTACCTCTGCGGGTGTTTGCCATAAAGGGAACATTGCAGTTGGAGTCTCGCTCCAGTTCTTCGTGTGAACAACTTTATTTGTTGTCAAATTCAATGCATGATGAACTAATCATATGGCCTTGTGCACAAACTCTATTTGCCTTTGCCCTCTGACGATCACCAAAAATGTCTTTCCTGTGAATAATACATATTAAAAAAAATCAATAAGTTCATTAATGTTTTATTAATTATGTTTTCCAGTGTATGGTCTTCAGATCTTGACTCAATGCTTAACTCAATAATATTCGTATTCGTTCATAACCGGTGCAAATCTCACATTTCCAGCTCTCTCTCTCTCTCTCTCTCTCTCTCTCTCTCTCTCTCGCTCTCTCTCTCTCTCGCGCTCGCGGGCTCACGCACACGCGCGCTGAATAGGACACA
>JAOYMR010000006.1:21926835-21950869 GCA_025802075.1 Tenebrosternarchus preto | reverse complement strand
TATAAAATCAATGGCCCAGGACGAATGATATTTCAAAGGGCCATTAAAGTTTCCAGCACAAACTTACCCATCATGACGTATAAATCCCAAAGCTCTGAAGAGGGACTGCCTGCATTTAGAAGCTATCGATAAAACAGCATTTATCTTCCATGAGCCATGTCTTATGCCCTTCGAGCCGTGGTCAGAAGTGGAAGGCCCAGTCCAGCGCTGTAATGAGATGGGCTCCAGGGTTGGGATGTGGGACATCCTCCCATGGCCTGGGTATGAGCCGCGCTAAGAGAGATAAATGAGTCTAACAAGCTAAAGTAATCACACGGCATTCCTTATATAGGAAGCACGCAGTCATTTCTCAAGTCCAGGGACTAAATTTGAATGTTTGAATTCGCAGCACAACCTTGAATATTAACGAGTTCTATTTAGCTATCCATGGTTCCCTTATTGTTGGTTTAAATACAAAAAGCCGTTTTGACATCAACAAAAGCCACTGCAAGCGATTAACCTTTAATTCTAAATTAAGACAGCATGAGAAGAAGATAGGACGCTAACGATGAGGGCTATTATGACGCATGCATTGAATGGTGCTATTGATTGTGATTACTTTGCAATACCTAAGCGGCATCGCATAAACTAGGCTAGATGACACCATCTGGGGCTGGTCACTACCACTCTGGGATAACACTGAAATGGAACAGACAAACCTATCGAAAATACGTAGCAACAGCACATATGGACATTGTTGGTTGCATCCACCAGTGTGTATATAAAGCAACAAACAACCCTGGAAGCTTCTAGAGCTGTTTCTGCCTTGAGAATGGCAGAATTTTTCAATGAGGCTTAATAGCTGGAGCTTGTGAAATGGGTCATAGCATTTCTGAGGTAGGAGTGAAGTTTGGATTTTAACGTACGACTATTTCAAGGGTGTACCGTGACTATAAGAGCTCCGCCAAAACAGTGAAACAGCAGCATGGCTATAAAAAGACTCTGGGTGAACTGGTGAGAATCGTTTCAGGCGACAGGCGTGCAATACTGCCTCAGGTAACATCGAAATTCATTGCTGGGGCCTCAGCAAACATCCGCGTGAGGACTATGCACCTCCAAGATATGGGCTTCAGGAGCTGACGCTCAGCTCAAGCAGCCCTGATGAACGCATGATGCAGGGTTCTGTACCTCATATGGGCTCGGCCACACCACCACTGGACACCATCGTGTTTCCAACTGTTTTGGGCGAACAGAAGAATCTTTGTGTGGAGAAAACCCCATGAAATCCCAGATCACACATGTCAACAGGGGACTGTAGCAGATGCTATAGGGTTTGTTTAGCTGACATTCCATAGGACACCTGGTATATCTACAAAGGTCTCTGATAGGTGAATGCTGCTTGTGCCTTTCTGGTGAGTTATAGTCGTTTATGTCCTGCAGTCATTCTGATGGGTTTGGCCTCTTCCTCGACATGTCTAGGTGTGTGTTTGGGCTTTGCCATTTCCACCAGATCAGACCAGACCAGCACATCTGTGATGCCATGCAACTCACTGCGGAAAACCCTACACCTCAGAATACAGAATTGGGGAACATTCTGTAGGAAGTATGATGCTCAGTGCCTGCAGAATATTTCTGCATGCTCATGGAGTCCATGCCCTGTCGTATTTCTGCAGTCCTACACCCCCATGGGGAACCTTCCAAGTATTAGACCGATGTGTCAGTCTTTCTGGCCCTTCAGTGTATATTGGTTAACATAGAGAAATTGAATGGAGAAACTGAAGTGGAATGCATTGAGCATGACATTCAAAAATTAGCATACACATTAATACACACTGCTAATGTGCAGTCCAACACTATAATGTACAAACCTTGGTGTGCAGAAGTTGTTCTTTCCACATGATTTGATCACATGATTTTACTGTCACAAGCCAGCTTCCAAGCTTGTGGACCAGTAGGGAGCTTGAAAAATGATTTTTTGTCCAACACGACAGGGTCAAAAATGGACGATTAGGTAGGACTGCAATATATTTGACGGATGATGGGAGCAGAGGAAGACTGGGTCATCTGTCATGCTGTTGTTTAGGTACCACGCCTCACAATACATCCTCTCTGTGGTTGTGTCCTCTATATAGTGCCTGGCCAGCAGGGAGTGGATTTGTGTCCTACACTGGTGTACAATTTCACCATTAATGAAGGTGTGACCCTGGCTTAAGGTACAGCTGAGATTAAAAAGAATCCCTACCCCAAATATCCTTGATCTGCTTCAGTGACTGCAATTAAATTAAATTAAGTCTGCAGGTGACTTAAAAATATGTCTTCTAACAAATTGAGTGTAATCAATGTATAACACCTTCTCCAGAGCCTGTGGTCAGTGGTTGCTTCTTCAGTAAGAGTCACAAAAAGGGTTGTTTAGTTACTCCACAAGAATGTAGGTTCTGTAGTGTTTCACTGCTTAACTGATATGTCCCAGCAAATATGAATTAATGCTCTGCCATTAAATTGAATTTTGAGTGGTTTAATGACTACTAATTGGTCCAAGTGAAACATTTATGACTGATACAGTGTAGTGTATAACAATGCTGTCTCTTCTGTGAGGGACAGGGGTTCAGTCTAGATAAGTAAGCTGTACTATACCAATATGAGCTCTTGGGCAGGACTCCTAACAGTACACTCTCCTGCCTTTGTGTAATATGATCTAAAATTATAAGTCATTCTGGATAAGTACGTTTGCTAAAGGTAAAAGGAGTGTTCTTCACTGACACAGCATGTCATCAAGGAGTTTGTTTGACAATACTAAAAGTAATTCCAACAGTTTGAAAAACCCCAAGTGAAAATTTATAGGCTTCTATAAAGCAGCACTTGAACAAGGAAGAAACAAAATGTTCAAAGGCATACAGTTAATCACCAAGCTTATGATACGCAGCCAAGGCTTTGCATATCCATTCCCAATTACTGATGAATATTTATCATTATTTTACATCTCTCATGTTTTCTTGTTAGTATTAAATCAACAGTTGTTCACAAAATGTATTTTTATCCCCACTCCCAGAGATGTGTTTATGTTCAAAGAGAAAGAAAGAAAGAAAGAAAGAAAGACAGACAGAAAGAATGAATGAATGAATGAATGACACAGATCATGTCACCTATGTCAGTCCCAATCAAACAATCCCTTGTTTAAGTCAGTAAATCGGGGTCATGGTTACATAAGGGTTCGTTTTACTGTCATCCATGTCATCCAACTCAATCGGCTCAGATGTTTTTGCAGGAATACTGGCTGCATCTGTAGCATTTCCAGCCTTTGAATTGTTTCAAAGCTTGAGGTGAAAGCATGAGAGCCCAAGCAGCTTTAAGCTGTGCTGAAACTCTCGCACTAACACAGCTCTGACCTAGGCTGAAACTCTTGCACTAACACAGCTCTGACCTCTGCTGAAGCTCTCGCTCTAACCTGTGCTGAAACTTTCACTCCGATCTGTGCTGAAACTCTCACTCTGACCCATGCTGAAATTCTCACTCTGACCTGTGCTGCAAGATTAAACTCCCTCACTGACTGACTTAAGAGTGCACAAACACACAAAGCTCACTGCCAAAACTCAGCAAAGGAAGATAATCAAAAATAATAAAACCTGGAAGGCCATTTGGTGAGCGGGTGCAGGTCATATGTCTATTGGCTGAAAGCTTTCACTATTTCAAAGAGATCTCATCTTTGTGTATGCTCCGAGAATAAGAATGAGCTTCATTTCAGCTTGAAGACTTTTTATTCCAGTGCATTACCTGCACAACGACTGGAATTAAGACCCTGGAAAAACACCTTTATCAAGGGAGCTGAAGAAACACAAACCATCTTGAAATATCAAACATGCAGAACTCCAGTGATTGAAGTATTTTATGAGACAGGATAAGTCATTTGTTTACTTCTGCTTCCTGTTAACAGGATTAGACATACTGGGGGTGGGATAGTTCGTGGAGTAGTTTGTGGCTGTCAGTCATTCTCTGGCTGATAATTATTTGTTTATTTATTTCAAAAGTGTAACATTCACGAAATCTCAGGAAATAAAGCTGCTTGAATACACAACCACAGAGCTTTTGGTTGGAAAGCTCTGTCATGATGTGAACGATTTTGCCTGTGTATATAATAAATATAGGTATATATAAATATATTACCTATTTAATGCCTACATTATCTTGAGCAGAGAACGCTTACTCCGTTCTCACTATAATGCTCATGGAATTAATATGATTGAGTTCAGCGCATTTTTTACTTTATCAGTCATTTATATTGAAAACACAGCCTTGAATATGATTCCCTGACAAAATGGTTCTGTAGACCTCTATATGTACCATGAGACAAGAATAAATAAATAAAAACAAAGCCACACTGTGATGCATGTCGCGACACTACTGCATCTGCATCTGGTGCTGATCCAGTGATGTGATATGATTGGCTGGAGCATTGATGGCAGCCTCTGACAAGTGCATCTGCACCGCCTGAACAGGCTTCCTCACACGGGGATGGTGCTAGTGCATTCCTGTCTGGAGGAGAGTTTCTGAAACAAATATTCCTTTGAAACAAACAAACAAAAAAAAGCTCAATCTATGTGATGCTGCTATTTCCAGGTTTCAGCATTTCATCTGGCACCACAGTAAAGGACACAAACACACCACCATGATTTAAGACATCTAACTTAATCCAGTGAACAACTGATTCATCATTTTTGACCATTGTTTGACTGTTTTCAAAGCAGGCTCAAAGTAACAGAATTTAACATTATTGGTACTTGAGCATAATCTACAGGCATACAGTGATCAAAGTCTCTCTGCAAAAATGGTTCAGATACAAACACCGGCTGCTGCTTAATTTTGTTAACAGCTCACAGAAAATAAATATATAAAATAAATTAAAAAAATGAATGCGATCCAGTTTCTACACCCACCTTAAGGCAACTGGCAATCGGTAATTGACTAACACTCCCTTAAAAGACCTTACCCAACTGAATGCAAGGCTAAGCATTTAAAATCATATCAGTTATTTTCTGTTATTCGCGGACTGCCTACAAATTACCGCAGCAGTTTTATAGTCCAGGTTATGTGGCTATTTTTATGTGCTTGTGGACTCATCTGGAAGCGAATTGAAACACTCTCATAGTAAAAACACACATTATTACACACACGGTCAAACTATAACAAATAATTTACCAAAAGTGATTTACAGAGACCCTACAATAGCTGTGGCGCTATTGTGGCACTAGTTTCTCAAGAAACTGTAAATCTGCAAAAGCAGCCTGTTTGAGTTAAAGGAAAATCCATTATAATGGAGATACTGGACTCTGGAGGTGACTGTGGAAGCAAGACTTTTCCAGTCTCGCTCTAACCGCGGGGAACCTCAGGGGTGAAAAGCACAGATTCGGATTTTTGGCAAGACTTCTTCTGACCTGCACCGCAGGGGGTGGCTGAGTGCGACAGCGAAACCGACCGGATTTACTCTAAAAGTGGAAGTTAGTAGTGTCCGGATACGTTCGAATGACAACCGCAGTCGCCACAATTACATGGGACACAGAGAGATAAGCAGCGACACGATATATGAGAATTCAGACCTTGATTACTGCGTTTGCCGACGGGACAGAACATCAAAAAGTTATAACAACAACCTTTACAATTCAACACGTGGGCCTAAACTTAAATAGTTCAAATACTTTCAGCACAACAGATAATGCCGAAATAATACCTCAAGGAGATTGCAAAGTCCCCGTACCTCTACAAACACACTGAAGAATCAGTGCTATACGCAGTATTGCATATACAATTTCTCAGTAACTATCCCCGCAGGTCCGACAACAGTTCTGTAGATACTCGCGGTGTTTTCGAATTCGGTACTAAAAATCGACGGTGTACTAAAGTACGGCGCGCTAAAGAGAAACAGGTGCAACTTTTTGTTGATTTAGCACAAAAACGCATTTGTTTCAGTGTGCAAAGACAACTAATTCCCACACATTTTCTGTTTTTATTCCTTTACTTCATCACCACATTTTAAAACCAGTGTCGATTTACTTACCCGAAAGACGGCAATCCTCTCGTATCTCTTGAGCGGTGATCCAAAGCGCTTTCTCCTCACTCAACCGAACCCACTTTCACACAAGACTCCCGACCCTCGTCCCCGTACACTCGCTGGAAAAGTTTGGTGACGTCAGCCTGCTCGGTAGTCAAACGCCGCCGCAGGGACCGTCGTCCAGCTGAATGTTTAAAGGGCCAGATGAAGGTGATGCCGCGCGGTGTTGACTACGCACGCGGCCGCCTCCTTCTGTTAATCTCCCCTCAGAAAATCAGACCTCTCGCTGAAAAGACTACCCACCATTTGGTTTATTCATGTTTTTTTTATTATGTAAACCTAGGCTATACCTACACGAAATTGTAATGTATATGTACATAGTTTCTGTCACAAATGTAAGACGTGTTTCAATTTATATTACAGTTGTATAAAAGACTATATTATGTAAAATGTGTGTGTATGAGAAGACTTTAAACCCTACTGGACACTAGCGCGCTTCTCTGTTGTTCATTTCCCCCCACTTTTGGCTAATTAAGAAGCTTTGAGTGCCAGTGATATTTCTGGCTCCATTACTGCTCAAGGTGAGTGCCTCAAAACTACTTTAATGTTCATGTTCAATAATAATAAAATCCTCAGGACTATAAAGACTTTGACTCCCAGGGAACTGAGTGCAGACCCGCAGATCTGTTGTGTTTGCACTGCGGTTCGGAGCTGCAAAAGAGCTTCCCACCCAACATGTGCCAGCGAAAAAACTGCGAGCTCACGTGGGCGTCCTCGAGGCACAACATAAAAAAAGCCAGTGAGAGCGCTGTTGGCTGCTTTTCCATCGTAGCGTCGACGGACCCAACGCGCTGATTTTGTTTCCATAGTGACCTTTTGTGCTGTGTACGTCCAGACTTTGCGCTAAGTTGTAGACCGGTCAAATGTGTTTTAAACTTTCTTTATGTACTCGAACACTGTCAAATCTGGACGTGGTGAAATCCAGTGGATTTGTAGTCTGTCTGTCTTTGTAAAAATTGCTGCATAATTGTGCGACACTGACAGTGTCGCACAATTACCACCTGTGTGAAGAAAAAAGTTTAAAGTATATGCGGTTCAGCCCACAGAAAAATCGCAGTCTGTCCTAGTGTTTGTTACATTTGTATCACAACCACAAGTATAAAGTGGCCAATTTTATACTTGAACCAAAGAATAATTGTTCCCTTTTCTTGGCGGTTTTATGTTTTTGTTTGTTTGTTTTGAAGTGTTTCTGAATGGGAAACAAACATGTTATAGGACTGTAGATCCGTACTCCAGCTCAGAACACTTCTTTGTTTTAGTGGTATCAGGGTGTTTCTCAAGCCTTTTTACGCTTTATATATTTACTTAGGGTAATGGGGCTGTAAAAGACAGTGAAAGCATTTACACACAGGATTAAGAAACGAGGCGTTCTGCATGAGATACAACCCCAGTAAAAACGCTGGAAATCCTGAAAGCTATGACAAAGCTGCAGTGGTCAGTCTACCTGATTCACATCACATAGGGAGGTTTTTAAGACAATCTCACTGATGAAGCTACTGATGTTAAAAATAGGAGGCATTTTGCACAATGCCTGCATTTAAACACTACCCTGTCAACCATGCATGCAAATGTTACAGGAGGAGGAGCAAAAACATTTAAATAAGTTCCTAAATAGGCCATAGGATGTGCCTCATCATCACTTGGTAACTGTTGATGGCAGATGCAGGTAAAATGGTGATTCAGTCTTTAGAGAGAACAAAAGCAACAGCGTTTGGGGCCATTTAAGGACATTTCAGAACAGTGGCTGATGCACATTCTCCTGTTTTGCATGTGCAGTTCTCAGATACCTATAAGCGAGTTCCCTTAAGAGGCCAGCCCCATTTAAACCACTTACCTGCACAATTACTACCCAGCCTCCAGCTAGGGTTAAACCCATGAACTCTGGTGCCACAGCCAAGCACTGCAAATCCGGGACCGCCAGCACCTGTATGTTGCTGCAAAGGCAAACAATATCAAATGCAACTGAACGACAATTCAACACCAACCGTATGGCAGCTATTACTTAAACACGGTGGATGAGAGCTAGTGGAGATGACTTTCTACAAACTGATTAGCATAATGCTGTTATTCACATGCTTTTCTCCATTATGAGTAAGGTGAGCTATATTCAGTGAAGAGTTCCTTTCTACCATCAGTAGTCATATAATGCAAAACTCCCAGTATTATTAATCATATCGTGTATTACCATTAGGTATTATGAATCACAGTGTGTATTACAACCAAGTAGGCTATTATATATCGCTAATGCCCCTCGATCATAAAAAAAGGATGGTTCACTGAACACTATTATCTTCATGTGTGCCGGACTCCAGGGTACAATTCACAGTCTGAATGAGCTTTAACAGCTGTTCCGAAAATTATTTTGCAAGGCTGTGGACCAGGATAGAATTTTTTTACTCATTTAAGTACTGAGAAACATAAAAATGTGGGGACAAGCATTGTACCAGGGTAATTACAGCATTCATTTTGGGACATGGACTAGTCTAGTTCTTGACTACAACAGGAAGTGCAGTGAAGAATCCTCAATGACGTACTGATTTTGTTTACGGCTAAGCTTATCTTGTACCAGATAAACCCACATCCATAATGGTCCTGTGTAAATTCACTGAAGAGTCAACTAGTAAGATGGGCTTGTCACTGTCATATCAGGGGAAAGAAAGTGAGTGATTTGGAGTGGTCACTCTGTATGACTTTCATACACTTCATCAAGTTTTGCCACAGGGTAAAAGAATCATTGCAGATTACCCTTGACAATTCAGTCGATACTTTTCAAAACAAGCCGAGAGCTTATCAAACAGAGCTATGATCAAAGGGATGAAGAGGATGCACCTGTGCTGGAACAGTTAAGGGATTTGATCTGCCATTGCATCTGAATGCTGATTATTTCTCCTGGGTGGGGTTCAAGGTGTGGATGTCAAGCTAGCATATGAAAATACTGAATAAAACATTGAAATAATTCATGTAGCCTGCACTGTTGATGAGTGATGTGTCTTGATTTACTTTCAAATTCAGTTTTTACCTCAGTTAAAAAAGCAAAGTTCTTTATTTTTTTAATTTTATTTTGCTATCGTCACCTGCAAAAAAAATGCTAGCCTGTTAAATACACAATAAAAGAAATAATCCTGCCTCATTTCTAACCATGTGACAAACTCTGTTAACAGTAAGATGCTTCTACATCTATGCTACAACAACATAGTAGGCTTCTTCAGTTACCCACGAGGGTTCTGCACAAGAGTTAACACAATTAACAGATTGTGCAGAAGTTCACAGATGAGGTACAATTCCATTTGCGTCACATCATCCTGTTTTCTGGGACATTGATCTCCAGCGCTCTGCTAATATGATGGGACAGTGTGGAGGGAAGCAAGACAGGAACCACACGTATATAAAATAGATTTTTAAATATGTCCAGGCAAGTGTCACGTAGACTGTATGTAGAGAAGACGGGGACGTTGTCAAAGTCTGCATGAAGCTTTGGTTTCCTCTACTGAGAGAGAGAGAGAGAGAGAGAGAAAGAGAGCACCTTGTATGTTCACAAAAGCTGGAGAAAATGCAGGGAGAGAGCAGGAACATGGTATTGGCAGGCAGAGGAGGAAATTCAATTAAGAAGAGTTTGGCTGATAAGACAAATCATGGTTTACTCAAAGGAGTGCAGAATTTCACACTCATGGTTCCACTCCTCTGCCACTTAGACTGAGGGGATAAGTGAGACTGAAGGTGCAGTAACCAACACGGGCAGGATACAGAAGAGAGCAGGATTAAGTCACATAAGTGCTGGTCAGGCACATACAACACTGTGCCACAGTCAGCAAGGGTCTGTAGTATTGATGCACGGCCACGTTCCACACCTCTTGGGCACTTTTTTCCCCAAGAATAAACTCAAAACAACTGTTAATATGGAGCGAGGTCAGCAGATTCTCATTTGGAAGGTCTTGTAATTTTGCACAGTACCTACGGCCTTGCAGCCTAATTAGAAATGATGTGATTGGTCAATGAATGATACATCAATAATACATATTGATCTAATATTTATTTTGCACAAAAAATGTAAATATATCCAATAATGAATAGAGCGCTATTGAAACACAGACTGAAAAAGGTTTTCTTTCAAAACCACATTGTGCATAGTAAACACATCATTAAGTGATATGTTGGTGAATACGTTATGCCAATCTAAGTGACATTTTGTGTCTTTTCTGGCAGTCCAAAGAACTGTGTGTTAAATAGGAAAAAAAAAAGAATTTGCACAAAAATTAGGGATTTTAGAGAAGATTACAAACATGGGGAAACCAGAGAGATATTGACTGAGGAATATAAGCTAGAGATAAGCACCACACTTTGAGATATTACTTTTCTTGAATCACAGATCAAACAGTACTAGCCAAGGTCCGACTTCCTGAGTGAAAACAGATTATGAATCTTCATTACCATGGGCATGGGCTTCTACCATGCAGACACAACAGATCTCTGGGTCGGTGCATATCAAGCAGTATCAAGTCTAAGAATCCCAGACAGCCAGCAGACAATGAAATCCTAATCCTTCCTCTGTTTAAACAGTCTAGATCACTTTATAAAGTACACTTAACACGAAATACTCAACATAAGTACTCAACATAGCTTTGGAATAGTAAGAGAGATAGAGAAGTTAAGACAGAAAAAAATCTGAACAGTATTTGGATTCAAAGTCTGAGATGACTGTAGTCCAATGAACGCAAAAAAACAAAAACAAAAAAAACTATGAATTACTTTGGCCAGAGAGCAGGTCATCCCATTCCACTTTAAGTTAATGGAGTATCATATTACTGACACAATACTGTGACATGAGAGCAAAAATGGGTTTGGTGTCTCAAGTAGCTTGAAAAGGCTTTATGACTTGAAAGACAAGATGTGTAAAGTGAATGGGTTTCTATGGAAGGATGAAGGTAAGGATGCCAGGAGTGGATAGATGAAAACTATCACTATGGAATGCAGATATTCTTTTGCTCTGACATTTAAGCACGCAAACCTTTACACCGAGTCTGATAGATCAATCTTGAAGTTTAAACAAGTTTGAAAAACCTATAGGTTCTATAGGATGATGAATGGGAGAAGGACAGCAGGAGGATTTAATAGATGAATGTTTTCAGTGTAAAAAGCAGATGTGCTTCTATCAAGTTTGCTGGATCTAAATTGAAAACTGAAGGAGTATCATAATGAGTGAGTGGGAGGATAAAAGGATGAGAAAAAAAAGGATCAAACAAGATTAAAGAAAATCTAGTGGGCGTGTGCCATGTGTAAGAGAGGGCAGCTTTACCATGTGTTACTATGTGAAGGCAGCATTACTAAAGCTTTGGTGTTGCCTTTTTAACTCACCATGGCAGTTTGCCTCCGAGCAGCTGTCACTGAGGCCTGGAGCACAAAACTCTGCAATGGCACAGTGCTGTCCAGAGGAGACGACGTGCTGAGCGACTCCGTACGAACGCCGGTGGAGCATCTGCCATGCTGGCGGTGCAGGAGGGGATGGCAGCGTGCCAGACAGTGCCGAGAACCCGGGCCAGCGGGCACTCGGGACCGCGTCTATCCAGCAGACATGGTGGGGAGATGCTCCCTGCCAGTTTCACCCCACCCCCCTCCACCCACCCGTGATTGAACCCGCCGGTTCTGGAAGAGCTGAATACGTTGTGTCAGACTCTGTTAGTGGAACTGCTGTTTATTTTTAGAGACATTATAATAGGCCTCTTCTCTTAATGCCTTTAATAGAAAACATTCTTTGATTAAATGAATTAGGAGAGCTTGATGTGTAAATTAAAACATAATTAGCTTCACAATAGCATGGCTTGAGATTTAAAAGTAAAGAGTAACTATGAATACATACATAACACTGCGCTGATTTAAAGAGGTCACTGGCTGGTAAAATGGAAAATATAAATGTTATGATGGTTTAGAAAAGCTGCCTTATGATGTTCCATTGAGAAAATGGCCCTGAGCAAGATCCCAGTGCCAGCAGGTAGTGGAGATGAGCCTTAATCTCATAGACACTGTGATGTGATTTTAGAGACAAACGTCATTTTATAGATCAAGCAAGCACTCTCTCACACTTTCTACTACATTTGTCATTTATAGTGTCATTTATAGTGGGCCTATGTAAATTCTGCCCCAAATGGCCTAGTCTCATTCAAAAAAAAAAAAAAAAAAACACCAGAAATTAAATAGCCAATGATAATAATCTCTAAACTCTGGTCAGTGTAGGCTCCTCCCCTGCTCTTCAGTGTCTCCCTGAACTTATTGCTTATTCTGGGTTTTTCTGAGGTGCGTCTTCCAGTCTCCCTGGAGAGAGACCATACAGACAAGGGACTGAGGATCTACCAAGAGAGACTGGCTGGTGTGGCAGTTTGTGAGGTGTTACTAGAGCAGTCGAGTTTACTCACATTCACTAAACTAGACCAGTCGCGGCCTGTTTGTGGCCACCGTTTAGCTTCCATCTTTGCACTTATGCTAGAAGGAGAAACTGGCAGAACTATCCAGAATGCTGGCTAGCAAAGACAACCTGTAAGAGTCTCGACATGGGCACCGGTCCACGCAGGACCTTGAAAGGCCAACAGAGAGAAATCAGGGAAGTTTGCCCATTCTGGACTGAGATGAAACATGGCTGTCGGGGAGGCCAGAGAGTGCCCCACACAGCAGGCTCATTTAGCCTGGAATCTGTCAACTGCATGCTGGTTCCAGCAGAGTAAAGCAATAAACCTCACCAACAACAGAACAATAGCAGTAATTGGGCTGGAAATTGCTCATGCTCATGAAGAAAATGGTCTGGGCCAAGGCACAATGAGAGAGATAAAGCAATCTTTACAGGCATGCAAGCACAAATAATCATCCATATTTGCTCTGGGCATTCTACCTTCTGGAGGAAATGGTAATTATGTTTATGAAATAAGAAATAGACCCCTCAGATCAACTTCTGCCATCACTATCAGCTGGACTCCCGCAGGTTCCTGTAACACTGAAATGACAGTTTTTCATTTCCATGCCCCAGTGAAAACATTATAACTTATAACATAAAAAAACATAACTTATAAAACTCTTTTCTGCAAGCACCCATCATTCTGGATTACTTTTCACCAGTATCCACCACTTTGCTTTTTCTAATTAGCTTCAACTTTTCACAGTACATTTACCACAAAATTTACTTATATCAGAATTAATAAGGCAAAAAGGTTTCATTTTTCCTCATTGGGAGTGCCAGAGCATTTCCATTGTTTTCTGTGTTGAGTTATCCCCAGCATTTGGCACCCTCTGCTACTTCTAATAGGAGACTGGGTAATGAAGTTCTCTCTAATAACACTTAATCAACCTAATGAATAATAATACATCATAATCCTCAATGGCAGTTGAATGAGCTTCAGTATTACTGAATGAAAAAAATGTTTTTTGCACTGAAAAATATACATAGCTCTCAAGCTATAACAAGTGAAATGTGCATGATTGTGAGACAAGGGAGAGGATGTAGCAAAAGATCTATATTAGCAGATTAAAATAAGTGATTTATGAATATTCCCACAGTGTAGCTACATATTGCACTCCTGAAGCCAACCTGACGTAGGTGGTGTAGGTGGCGTAGGTGGTTCAAAGTGTTCAAACAGGAAGGTCATGAGTTTGTTTCCCAGGAAACAACATCCACCGGCATGCTCCTTAAACATATGTGAACCATTTTGAGAAAACTGCTACATGCTAAAATGTAAACGCTGTACACGTATCTGTCGCTCAAATTCTCCTGTGAATATGACTTCCCCACTGTGCCAAATGACACAGTGTCTTAGGCTGCAAAGGCTAGAGGAGCTTTCTACAGCCCTGACAAAGGAAATCAATACACAGCAGGACACACGGCTGCTGATGCATTCAAAATATCTTGCATGCAAAACTTTGGTAAATTTTGTTCTGCCACTGTATTAACCATTACTGCATTATTCATCATGTCATCTTTCAACAGCTGGATATCTTTTTTAAGTCAGTGTTGAACATTTGACGTTTGCTGCTGTATTTACGTTTTATGTTAATGCATGAATTATCAGTGGTGTGAAAGCAGAAAGAGAATGGACCAACTGATGTAGCAGACTATGCTTAGACAGGTAGAAATTACTTTTTCAAAATGTCTTCAGCTAAGAGGATGAATGAAAACCGAAATTGTAGACATTTTAGCGTTGTCAAACACAGTCGTTTGTAAGCCGGACATCCTCATGAACAAACGCTTTCTTGTTAAATAATGGGTCAGTGTATCAATCACAAGCAGGCACTGACCATCCTGGTGAAAGCAGTTACACGCTTTTCTCAGTCTGCTGACTGGCCTTAAAAAAAGGTCTTTTTTTTTGTCCTTGAAAATATAATTTGTGCATCAATAATTTGATGTGATGTGTTGAGTCAGCTCTAGGATGAATGGTTCCTGCACTTCCACCAACATGTGTCTTCTCCAAACCTAACTGCACATGTTATCAGGCAAAGACTGTGCTTGCAGGTCTGCAAGGTCACCTTTCTGGGTATGATGTTCACAGCCGTCCTCTCAGCACACTGGTCTGTGGCGAAATGGGGTACCGTTGTTCTTTATGGTGGCTCTAGGCCAGAACTTTCATTTTTCTCTTCTTGATGAGTAAAGCTGGTCAGACTGGGCAGATGTCATGCCTACAGGCATAAACATCACACTTCACTGTATTCCTAAAACCCTAAGCTCTATTTAGTGTTTACTTACATTAAAATAACATTTGTGAGAGCTTTTATTTGTGGGTGTAACAGAGTTTGACTCAGATCCCACCTAAATTGGGCCTAAATTGTCTGCTAATGCCTTTGTTCCCATCTGGCCAAGAACATAATGTACTTAAATAAATAAATAAATGAAGAAAACAGGCCACAAAAACGCATCACCGTCTATTTCACCACACAGCAGTTCTTTAATAAGGTGACATTATTTGTTGTCCTCACACCAGTAGAGTCTGATGTCATCTATTACACAGCATCATATTCCCCAGACATGCGGTAGCTTAGGAAACTATTTCTCTCTCTTTTTTTTTTAAATTATTCAGGTAACCTTTTGCCTCGTGATTTTAATTTAAAAAAAAAAAAAAACACCACCTCACTTTCCCTGTCCCATGTTTCAGACTTTTTGATAAAAAGTGAACCTGCTGATGACTTGTTCCTGTTCTAGTGATAGGAACGATATTCTTCTGGCTACAGCGGCCCATTCTCCACATGCCAGCTGAGGCTTGATATAATCGGCTATGAAACTGGCGCTGTAAGGTTTAACACCCCCAAAGCTGGAGGCCAGACAGCAAGTCTCAAGTGCCAGCCTGTTTCTAGCACTGCCAGAATACCTGATGGACTTCTCCCTCTTTCCGGGCATTTGAACACAGAGGAAGCCTGCGTGTTTACTTATATCTTATTTATTTAGGGCATTTAGTCTTTCTATATGGTGAAGTATGTGTTATGTGTGTGCATTTGATGAAAAGGTAACTGATCATTTGTAGTTTTGTCTCCTGTAATATGTTTTAACTGAAAATTCATATGTAATAATGTGACATGATGCAAAAACTTGTACAAAATGCATAATAAAATTAAATGCAGTACCTAAAATGCTCTTGTAAAAGATATGAAGACAACAAAAATCTGTCCCATATCCTGGGGATAACAGTGAATTGATAGTATCATTTGTATGCTAATTTCATCCCAATAGCACCCAAAGACCAAGCCAGTTAAATTTATTATCATCTCAAAGTAAGAATGGACTTATCTACATAAAAGGTGGTGAGACTGGAGAGTTTTAGCATGTTTGTTTTAGCCTTTTGCCATTGCAAATCGGGTGCTGAGAAACGAAGGGGAAAAACACTTCATGTTTTATTCAAGGACAAATATCTGACAACCATCTTGCTGCTCTGAGTCATTAATCTACCGCCAGAGTATCGAGGCGTTAGAGGCAGCACGGACTTCTGCCTTTGTTTATTTCGCCTCCTGCCCAGGCTGTAACCTTTCTGTGCCGGAGGGGGAGAGAGCGAGTCACTGTGACGCGTGCCTCGGATCAGGCAGCTGAGCGAGGCAGGAAGGGGAGAACGCTGGAGAGACAGGGTCAGTGCGGCGGGGCGGAAATATATGGATAAAATCAAAATTGTATTCTCTGCAGCGCCTACGCCTGCGTGTGCAAGCCTAAGACATACGCTCTCTGTTTTTGCACAAAAACGTGGTCTGCAGTCATTAATTTGGCATAAACACCACGTAGTCGCCAACAATGTTTGTGGTATAGGCTACCTATGCGGCAACAAAATTTACTCGTAGCATAACAAATAGACTGTTGTGAAAAAAATAGTTCCAGACTGATGTTAGATTAGCAAAACAAAAACTCAGAGATAGCAAGATACTATTTGTAGGGTAGTTATTTTTGAATCATTTAACTTTGAAAGTGGGTTAGATTCTGCTAATGGTTTTAACAGTTATGGAGTTTGCCTAAATAAAGGTTCTAGTGTGAAAGAGCATTAAAATTAGCCTGGAGTTACTGCTACATGGAACACTGCTACACTGGAACACCTTCCTGTTGATTCACTGAGCAGGTGAACCGAGAAGGAGGTAGAGCTGCAGAATCCCAGATGCCGTCGGCATAGAGTTGGCAGCAGCTGGGGACAACCAGCACGGCATCGCGGGGGGGGTGTGAGGTGGGGATGGTATACGACCAGAGAAGAGCACCTACAGAGACTGCGAGAGCATATTGGCAATAGCTTCGGAGAAGCTATCCAACAAACATCGGAGAGCAGGTAATTTAGAACCTAGCCAACGGTCAGATGGAGCCTGCAGAATGGATCACAACACTGACACACTGGGCATGGACTGCACCACAAGGGCAAGTGGGACCAGAGACCCTGGTGCCATCAGTGCAGAACCCGTGCATCTGTGGGAGGGGTGGTGTTTTGGACCCCATCATGGGAGCATTTCCTCCCTGATCATGAATTGAGGCTTACTGAGGAGCACATGGTAGCAGTAGAGCCTTACGCTGTGCTGGAGAAGCTATATTTAAACTGTATCCTTACAAGCTGCAAGCATGAAAGCAGTTAAGATATAACCAAGCTATTGCTAAATTGCAATTGCAAGCTATTGGTAAAGTAGATACAGTAACTACATTACAAGATACTGAGGAAACGGGAGCTAACTACACTGAGGCTACATAAGTTAAATATGTTTTATTCTTAAGCTAAAGCTAAGTGGAAACACAATAAATTCTTAGTCTACCAACACCCTTGCAAGATCAGTGACCACATTACTAAATGAAAATTTGTGAAAATTTAAATGACAATAGCAGTTTTGTTTTTATCAGTGCATCAATTCCATGAAAATATTAAACTGCATAAACTAAAGTTAGTTAATATTATAAACTAAAGTCAGTTAATGTTATATACTAAAGTTAGTTTAATGTTATTTGCCATTTTACCATCAAATTATATTAGCTATCTTCTTATTTATTTTTTTATTTTTTATTTTTTTCCATTTTAGACAATGACACCTGAACATATGTTACTTGTGGGCAAAATAATAATCTTTTGGTGGCATTGCTTTGAAAATATCTGCATTGCCAGTGAGCTACTGAATGAAGTATTTACGCAAGATGGAACCTTCACCGAAACGTGAAGAACCACACAGGAACAGGGAGTACAGGTCTGGAGTTAGTGATGCTAGGCCTGTGGATCCAATAACTGGAGGGATCTGCTGCCTATTCAGATTCACCAGCCAGGTACATGTCTTCAACCTGTACAATCTGGCCACGTATGACAGTCTCCTGTATCAGGGCCGTCATCAGTTCCCGTCCAGCTGATCCTGCAGTGATGGATTGGGACTGAGTGGGTTACTGAAACTACTGACTTCAGAAGTGAAGTGTTAAAATGAGCTCTGTTTTGCCTGCTATAGTATGTCACTTGCTTTTCAAGATAAAACTGAAAGTAACTGTGAATCTGATTTAGTAGCCCAGCCTGTTCCCTTGCTGCAGTTTGGTGTCATCAGTATCATCCTGTCCAGCAGGACACAGCTTCAGTGACTGAGGGTATCTTCCATCATGCTGTGAGTTGTCCTTCCTCACCTTTTCACAGCTACGTAAACAAAGGCCTGTATCTTCCTGATAACCTCCCATTCTGCTGTACACTACCCAAGACGGATGTGACACTTCTGCTATGTCAAAAGCAAGCTGGTAAAAAAAGAATACAGGTTTCGTTTTTTTTAGACGCTGTATATGGGGAATAGATTTGGTATTGTTGAAGTTCACTGATGTGGACATGGTGAAATGAGGTTGCAGTGCCACAAATTCATCCATTCTAGCTAAAGCAAAGGCCAGCGTTCCCCCAGCTATATGAAGGAGTCTTGGGAGGGGAGTGGCTGAGCCTGATTAGAATGGAAGGTGGAATCTTTCTGTTCGAGCCTTAATGTGCCCCTTCGAAAGCATCCGTATGTGCTGTGAGTGGTTCTCATGTAGCACGATCTCTCTCTCTAATCTTGCACTAAACCGTGGAGGCTGATAAACCCTTCTGGCACGAAGGCAGCTGTTAAGATAACAGCTCAGAAGACTTTGGGGCAACACCAGTGAGAAACAGTTCAATCAGTGGAAAGGCAGGAAAGTGTCACGCTGAATGCTTCACGCTGAAAAGAGTCCCAAAGCTATGAGTGTTTGAACATGAACCTGACCGGGGAAAAATATCTTTTCAGCCATAAACCTTTTGCTGTTTATATCTGTCACGTTTTCAAAACATAACTGAAGCAGTATGTCTGGAGTGCAAATTAATTTACATTATACATACCCGTATGAAGAAACTATTAAAGTAGTTCGAGTCTGGGCCAGTCGGGGCTAGTGTTGGGGCAGTAGATATTACTGTCTAAAGCAGTAGGTCTTAAATGCTGTGCCCAAGGGGGCAATAGTACTTCGTTAGGTATCTAAAATAGTGGTGCAGGTATCTAAAACAAGGGAACTAACGACTCTGTTTCTTCACCATGTCTACTGCCTACTGAATTCTTCACCATTCCTCATCCAGCCTAAAGTCATACAGTGTATGTTAAGGAACTATTATAACTTTATTATTAAAGGGACATGCTAGTTCTAGTGTTGTATATTGCATGTAATTCTTGTAGGAATTTATACAGACATTTTGCATGTGGGTTGCATTGCATTGTTCAGTTATGCAACTGATAATTAGGAACATTCATAAAAAGATTGACTTTCTAAATAATTAAAGTGAATGCTTTTGAAGCTATTTCTGAAAGTAGGTCTCTGTAGAATTGTGCTAGGAGGGAAAACACAATTCCCTCTGTTCTAAAACACACAGTCTCTCTTTTCCTTGTTACAGCTCTTCTTAAGGAGATTAATACAAACCCAGACATATCACATCAAGCAGTATGGTTCAAGCTGTCATACCTGCATTCATTTCTTCACTATAAACATAAGAGTTCACAGATGTTACAAATAAAAGACTTAACAGGGCCGCATAACTTTATTTTAAGAGGATGCTGTATCTTATATCACCCAGTCATTCTTGAATTTAAGGCAAATCAGTTTATAAACTATTTATAAGGAGACTTACCTCTTCTGAAAGGCAAAGAGGGTGTAGATTGAACATTTTAGCACATATGAAGAATTGTGTATAAATGCAAATATTAAACACCATAACACCATGCTTTAACCGACAGCTCTTACCCTTGTCAGGTGTCTACATATATAAAGTACAGCATGTTTCAATCTTAGCGATTACTTGAAATCTATTTAAGGGACTTTCCACCCTCAAAATTACTGGCACTGAAGTCAAGAAGTGGTCATTCAGAGATACACAGAATACATAAACCAAAGTTCTGAGACCAGAACCCTGTGAGCATTCTGGCCTGGACAGAGCAGATCTCAACAGTACAAAGTCAAAAATGATTCATTCTGCTGAAGCTGCCATAAGTGGTCAGATTTAGTTCTATAACCCTAGTTAGAAGTCTTCCCTGGAGAGCACATAAATTGCCGTGAGAAAATATATTTTTGCCTGCATTTAGTTTCTTAGCATTCAGACTATTTTCTCACATATCTAGTACGTTTTTTTTTATCGAAAAATTCATTTCAATAAATGATTGCCAATATACAAATTCAGTCATACAAACCATTACAATGGAGCATCAGACAGTTATTCAACTATAAATTGTGACTGGTTTACACATACTGCACTGACCTTTGAAGTGGATCGGATCCAGAACATTCCAGATCTCATTACCGAGGCTGTCAGTTTCCTCAGATATGGTGAGTAATGGAGGACCTCCAGCCAGACAGAGCAGGGCATCTACACAGGGACTAATAAACTGAATTAGAAAATGATTTGCCAGAGGAAGTTTCGCTCTAGCCCTCCGTTAATTGAGTTACAGGCCATCACATGGTAGATCATGCCACATGGCACAACCTTGTACAAGCTTTAGAATCAGACTTCGTTAGGTCTCGTGACATATGCAACACCACCTGCTGTGTGACATTTGATCCAGAAGCTTCATCAACACAACCCAAAGTTTCCTCTTGGGTCAAATGCACAAAAAGAGAGAAAACTAGTTACTGTCTGCTCCACTATATTGGAAAATTTATGCCTCATATGATCATTTCGCCATTCCTTTGGTAACAGGATTTAATTCACACTTTGGATCGATTATGATACATTAATTTGCTCTTGCTATGGATCGGTAAACAGGATTATCGCTGGGCACCCTAAAGCTTTTGTAAATGTGAAGTGACTGTAAATGTATAGGACTGGCTCTCTAGTTATCAGCTGAGCTTGGTGTGACACTAAAGGAAATTTTCAGTGGAGAATTCCATAGGAATTCAGCCTGGGATTCATCAGTACACCCATCACACAGACTGAAGCTTTGGAGGTGCTTTAATATAATGTACAATATAATTCATGTTTTAACTTGGATATAAGTCATTTAAATTATGATTATGAGCACATCATTATTATAAGCAAGATGTGACTAAAAGCACAAGTATTGCTGCATTAATCACTAGAATCAGGCGAGAATTCACGTGAATATACGCTCCTAATGTTTGTGAGAATCATTTACTATATGAAACATTTAATAGATTAAAACAGAACTGTTATTAAAAAGATTAAATGGTATTATCTAAAAGCACAGAGTCGTGTGGTTCTTTTAAAAAGAGCTCTCAGTTGATCTCAAAAGATCTCTCAATTTTCATCCTGCAGAAGTGGCTTCTCTCGACTGTGGAAAACCTTTGATAGGAAAGGAATCGGGCTGGATCATGAGCTGTTGTAAACGAGACTAAACAGTCCCAGCAGTGCAGCCTTGGTTCTACTGCACCACACCTGACTCTACTCAAGCAGGCATTAGTCCTGCACTTGTAATTACGGTCTGATATCACAACCAAGAAGACATCCAATTGCTAAACCACTTTCACGCATTATAAGTTGGGAAAGTATGGATCACAGGTAGGTTTTCTCAGATAAACCAGCCTTGTCTGGTGCAAGGCAACACTGGGCTGAACCAAAATTGAATTAAAGAATTACTCAACTGCCACGGGGAGATCTGAGAGTCTGTGGGGATTATAAAGAGGTTTTGGTCCTGGATCATTCACTGCTCTGAAGATACAGAATGACGTACCATTTTGAAAATAATTTTGAAGTTGGGACTTCATGTTCCTGAACATAACATGGGATTGCATAACCAACATGGAATTCTTGGGATTTCCTTCAAAAGAACAACTGAGCATGGAGTTGTACACTAAAAGAGCATCAGGCACTAGTAAAAGTGTGGGTTTTTTATTAAACCTCAGAAAAGAGTTTCTTCCTCTGTTGTGCTGGCACTGTAGTTTCATGACCTTTCTGGCTCTTCCTTTGAGGCCTTCAGCCCAGGCAGGAAGAAGGAAATGTCAAATTTAAAAAGTAAATCAGGCCTGATGTGTTCAGACAACAACTGAATTCACAACTCCAAAGTTAGAATGTTTTGTTCAAAACACACCATGTGGTGCTAATGTGATGCTGTCTTTTGCTTTCATGAAAGAGGTCTGCTGTGAGAGAATATGTGTGTGTGTGTATGTGTGTGTGCGTGTGTGTGTGTGTGTGTGAGCTAGTGAAGTTTTCATGGGATAAAAAGGTCACAATGCATCTGAAATACAGAGCTTATTCTGTATTCTCAAAGAATTTATGCGGAAATCAAATCTATGTGTTGTTTATCAACCATGTAAGAAGAGAGGACTTTGTGCATGCTGGTATGGCGATTATGATTCTCAAATACTCATTTGTTCTACAGATCAGCAGTCAGCAATTATTAGAATCGATTAAATGCCACTGTTCTATCATAAAGAATCTTTACATTCAATTCAGCTTAAAGTTTCTTTTTAATGGCATATTAATTTACACTGCAGTATTTCAGTTAGTCTCACACTGAAGACAAATATTCTAAAGACATTTGTCATGGTTTCAAGTTAGATCCTTGCTGTGAACTTTCTTTCTCATTCAGAAGCATCGCACCTGCCAGAGGACATTCCACAACATGCCAATCTGTGTGTTGGAAGTTACTGTGAGTTGCAAGAAGTCACAGTCTACGTGATAAGAAAAAGACCTGCAATAAGCCTCTTAGCTATGTGATACTGATGCACTATGCCAGTACTCTCCAAAGGGTTAAACATCATCTGAGGTGGAAGCATTGTAGACTATCCCTCTGGCTGTCTGCAGGGACAAAAATATCATCAAAATTAGCTGGCCACATGGTCTGTCTAATGCAGTTAGAAAGGCAATTCACCCAGCGCCATAAATGATGATTTCCCCGACTCTGTACTGCTTGTGTTCATTAGATAGTGTAGTCAGTCAAAAAATGCATTAGGCCTTCCAAGCCCCGCCCTCCCCACCTCCACCCCAACCCCACTCAGTCCCGAAACTGCAGCTCAGAAATGACATCACAAAGGAAAGCAATCCATTTCTATGACTGTTACAAGGAATTTTTTTTTTCCTTCTGCTGAAATTATTTGCCAGTGCCTTGAAATTGGGATGGGCAGAGTTTTACTGTGGGTTTAGCTGCACAACCTGCCATCGCTTATTCAGCCTGTTAATCATGTTCTGTGAGTCTGTCTGTTACAGGTATGAAATGAAGGGAGGAACACATCCACAGGAAAACACATCCACAGGAAAACACATCCACAGTCCACAGATTCATTATAAATGATTCTGCTTTTCAACTGCAACATGGGAAAGAGAAAGTAAACTGACAATGTAAAGTGAAAAAACAGAGTGTAGTATTAAACTAATTGAAAGCCTTGATAAATATAGAGTGCAATTTGGTGCTAAAAGCATGTTTGTGACACACACACACACACACACACATACACACACACACACACACACACACAGCATTAGTCAGAAGAACAGGAAAACCTGCAGCTACCTCTAGAGTGGATGAGTCTGGAGGAGGTGTGAAGTGAACCACTGGAGCTGTGAGTGGGGATGAATTACTCAGCCTACATGTTCCGACAGGATCAGAAGAAAAATGAAGCAATGTTCAAGAGGAACACTTTATCGTTTTCCTTCTTCACTTCAATGAGATATGAATGTGTCAGTGGTGTGTATGGGGGAGGGTGGGTGTCTGTGATTGGCTGGGACATGGCGGGTACTATAAAATGGAGTAACATGTTATATAATTCATCATAAAATCTGCCTAGCAGTATGCTGAATTATTTTTAAAGACACTCAATGTTTTTTTTTTCTGTGGGGGTGGGGTGGGGGGCTAATGACAGATGAAATCTAATTAGTTAAAATCATATTCCATTAAATGTTAATAGAATCAGCATGTACTCTTAAAATGTTATTTAAATCGTGCTTTTCACAAAAACAGACATTGTTGCAAAGCAGCTCTTCGAGTGAAGGTGGAACAAGGAAGACTCTCTAAACAGAACGAGGACGACTCTCTAAACAGAACGAGGAAGGAACACTGACATGG
>JAOYMR010000006.1:21904310-21926735 GCA_025802075.1 Tenebrosternarchus preto | reverse complement strand
TTTGAGAAAGTCTTTTGTAACAGCTTAGTCTTATTAGGTTCTGCAACTATTTCTTCTAAGGTTTGAATATTGCACATCACAACAGAAGTATGTAGTGAAAAGCAGGTAACCAGAATTGGGTGGTATTTTTAATATGACAGACCACACCTAAACTCCAATTACCCTTATTTAGAGCTCATTTTCCTAGAGGTTCACATCAGTAACTTTAATAGCTGTTGTTCACTCTTCGTTTATTTTTATTTTTATTATTTAAGGAGAGCAGATCACATTTTCAGAGTCATTCATAAACAGATTCAAGTACATGCAGTGGAACCAGACAGTAAATGATCAAATATTGACTAACACAACCTCAGAACATTTTCTCTATCAAGATAAAGCAATATTTATTTATTTATTTCAGCCATAAGACAAATGATCTTTACGTCCTTTTCAGGGACCCACCCAAAACACAACTTGTTTTTTTTTCTACGTACATGATAATGCAGATAGGAACTTGCCCTAAAAAACAAATCCTCTGCTGAACATATATTATATCCGTGTCCTCATTCTAACCTCCATCCCGAGCAACTCCATGCCCACTGCTGTAGTCTGCAGGGAATGCAGGGAATGTTGAACCATTTTCTTTGTGTCTCCATGGAAAATTAGTCTGTGGATAAAGTGCATTTGTAGAGAGAGGAAAAAAAGGTGAAGCTGGCTAAAGTGTAGTAACACCGTTTTACTGCAGCACAAGAAACTAATTCCTACACATCCAAGGTTTGAACTGTAATCAGTGCATCACTGTACTTACAAATAGTTGTTTTTAAGGTTGCTATCTTACAGTTCTGATTCTTTTTTGTTTGTTTGGTTTTTTTGGCACAATATTACCAACATGCAACCTGAAACTAAATAAAAATTCCCCAGGCCATCACAGCATTACTGTCACAATAAAAATATATCCACAATAAAAATATATTCTGACTTAATGCTTTCTGTGTCACAAATCACACTTTGTTGTAAAAGATTAGCCCCATCATGACTGTAATACATCAGCACAGGTTTACAAGGAATAATAACATTTCCCACAATTCTCTTGTGTTTTCTTTGGAAACAAGCAAACAGCAAAACTGGCACAGGGCCACATTTGGATTCTCAGTGCTGGTTTACTCTCATATAAATTCAGAGTCTTTTCATGGTGATTGAGGTCATAACAATCGGAACTTAGGGTGAAGTTCTGTTCTGGGAAGACTGCCCCTGTGTACCCAAATGTACTCCAGTCGCTTCTACACACACTCCAGTAGCTTCTGCCATGTTCCCTACAACCACAATCTCAAACTAATCAGTAATAATCAGATTTGTCACAATTCATCAGAATCACCAGCACTTCTTCAGATTTTTCAGCATTTCCTCAGAATCATTATCAATTCCACAGAATAATCAGCAGTTCTTCAAAATGATCAGTGAATTGTCAGATTTATCAGTGGTTATTACCACCATTAAATTAGGCATCAATACTTTGTAGTCTATTTTATGAAGCAGGGGATTTTAACGGACCTCTTTTTGCTCAAAGAAAAGATAGGACACCCACATATATATCAATCAGATAACGAACACATCTGAATTTGACTTACATTACACTTTCAGAGTGTTTCCAGACTCACAAAAAGTTCCAGCTAGCAAAAAAGGGGAAAAAAGTAGAAATCGGCAGCATAATTCCCATAACATGCACTGATTTGTTTAGACTGTCACCAGTGGAGCTCCACAAAGCTAACGGAAGTATAAAGACTGGTACTACAGGAACCAGTCTTGCTCTGATTATGTCTGGGTTCTGTGAGAAATGGAAATTATCTACTGAGAGGCTTTTAATTTACATGACAATGCTATGCAATAATGCAGACTTGATATATTTTACTTTAGAACAAATAAATGAATGGAAAACAAACCATGCTTAAATATTATTATAATGAAATTATCATAATTACATTTTAATGAGAAGATAACATGAAAGCAAACTACAACCACAAAGAACCTTTATGTTAAAGATATTTTGCTTTTAATAGAAAGAATCTGAAATTTATAGAGGATTAAACACTGGGATACTGAGCCTACACTATCACCATCTGTCCCTGTTGCATTGGGTGGGTGCTAATTGCGGACAGAGTTAATTCAGGGAGATGGTCCAGCAGACACAAAAGCAAGTGAGATAGAGAGAGAAAGATGCTTGCCTCCCAGAACCATGGCCTAAAAAGACAGACCAAGAACAACTAGATAAGGCTGTAGCAATTTCAGTTTGTTTACCTTCCATTTTACTCAAATATGTAACAAAAAGAATCACTTTATACCTGTACTGGTGTGTGTGTGTGTGTGTGTATGTGTGTGTGTGTGTGTGTGTGTCTATGTGTGTATGTGTGTGTGTGCATGAGTGCGTCACAGCCAGTGTGGCTCGTCAGAATTCTCTTGCTGCTTCATCTTTCCTGGAAAAGTCAGAACACGAAGCCGATGGCCTTGGCCTGTGGCTGGAGTTCTGGAGGTTGACATTCCTGAACCCGTCTTCCTACACTCTCCCGGCATTCGAGGACTCCACTGCTCTTTCATGGTTGGATGGGAAACTAGTGCAGTACGAGAACCTCCCCTGCCCGTCCTGATTTGGCATCTGTCCTTCCCAATCTTCCTCTGCTTCGTGCTCCACAGGACAGGCAGGGGCAGCGGGAGTCTCTCACTCCAGGAAACATGAGCAGCCAGTGTCTAGAGCAGTCAGGTGCTCTGGAAAAACAGAGGGAGAAAAGGAGAGAGAGTGGGAGAGAGAGAGGAAGAGAGTTTGGGAGAGAGAGATAGAGAAAGATGCTTAAGATGCTAAAAAAACATCCAGGTCAGGCTGTTACAGTTTCACTTAAAGTTTGATAACCTTCCGTTTGTTTCATGTATGTATAAATAAAGAGCTCGGCTTTGTACCTACACTGTTGTGGGTGTATTTGGGTCCAATGGCTCAATGTGGTTCTGCTCCTCCCACACACTGGTGTCACAAACACTAAAACAAATTTTCTAAGTTTATTCACCACAGCTGCAATTAAGCCCAAGAGTTTAATCCACACCTGCAAACTGGCCTTCATGATTACAATATCTGAATATCTTATATTTTCATATAAATCATGCATACATTAAAGTTAAAAAAGGATTGGCAACAAATTTTCAGTGTGTACTTATGAGGGGGCAGTGGAAAGTCAATCAGTCACCAGGTTTTAAACTGGTGGCCATTTAAATGTATTTCTAAGTGGTGTTTTTGCTCTTTGCTCCAACACACAATTCCTTAAATGCCACTGATTTTGCATAATGAGCTGGAATGCAGTGCCCCTCCCCTCGAAGACATGCCTGGGCTTTAAGTGACTGGAATGGGAGCTTATTAACTCGGCCAAATATACCACGACCTTCAAACTTCCCACAGGGAGTCGTGCAGTATGTAACTTCTTCTAACGTTTCATTTGTAGATTCTCATTCTCTTCCCATGCTGTTATTACATATTTTTTTGCATGAAAAAGGCCTGCATCATTGTTAATAAAAAATTGCATTTATTATACATACAAACGGAAATTTATTTTTCATGCAGGCTAAAAATATAGTAGACCACAACATGCTGGTTTTGAATGAAGAAAAACATGATGTAGAACGCTGTAATCAGCCATAAGATATCTAGCTTGCAGACAAAGAAAATAATCTGAGATATTTCACAATTTTGTTTTCCACAGTTGATGATTGAACAATATATCGCTAGAAGAAATCTGACTATGCAGTATAAACACCCTCCCTGTCGTTTAGGCTGCCTTTAACATAGAGCTCTTTTTTATAGCCTCAAGGTGCAAAGCAGGAAAAGTAGGCTAATGTAGATATTCACAGGATATTTGCATTACGTGATGTGGGCCAGCATGTTTCAGCATTACGGCACAACGCCAGCTGAATACGGTCTAGTGTGTGATGTGCGAAGGTATTTTGGAGGTAATCACAGCCACGAATGCAGAACAGAATTCCATTTCCCATCTGTTTCCAGGCAACCCCTGCTGCGTGTGGGGCGGCTGGGTGAGAGCGTAAGAGCGTGCCTGGCCACGCCGCCTTTTCTCGGTCTGCATCTGTCACGGTAAATGCCGATCTGGGCAGCTCGTTTCATCGGTGTGGTGATAGTGCATCCCAGGAAGAGAAGTAGTCTGGACTTGATGCTTAGCATGAAACACCTAGCTGTTTCACCAGCAGGAACTGCAGATACTCAGGGTTCAGTTCTTTACACCCATTAACAACTATAGGCATAATTACACAGTAATTATTGGATAATTAATCATGTATTGAATTCCATGCTTTTTTGGAGAAAATTCTTCCCATAGGCCCCTTGCAAATGTGTCATTAAAATATGACTCGTGGAATTTTCTGCTAAATTAATTACACCAAAACTAAGTGATAGTTTAAGCAACTCTCTACAACAATTACACCAGTTAAAGAATAAGCCAAATGACTCAAAAACTAACTAACTGACTCAAAAACTAACTAACTGACTCAAAAACTAACTAACTGACTCAAAAGGCAAGGCTGGGGTAAAAACATGCAATGAGTTAGGAAGTCTGCTTTCACAACGAGTGTTTGATTTTCCTCTTAATGAATCAGCTGCAGCTCCCGCCTCCTCCATCTTCTCATCATCTACAGTGATAAAACCCACAGCGGGAAGGACAGGAAAAAGAGTGGAGTGCTGACTGAACGCACAGCAGATCTTAATAAGACATGACACATTTGCGGTATGTATTTGTTAGAGTCATTCCCATGGGTCTGCTAAGGACTTGCTGTCAAAAAGTGTAAGGGCGGATGAGAGACTATGACAAAGCTGCTCTGTGTACAGGAATGCTTTACACGCCACAGGCCAGACTTCCCCCCGGAGGGCTGGGATAACGAATGAACTTTTACATGGCCACGATAAGAAGTCATTCAGATGCAGTGTGTCATTTCTTAATGAAACTGCTATTTTACATCGGTTTATACAACCTTTTTTCACCCTGGCACTTTCCGGACCATTTTCGTCAATATAATTGATTAGAATAAGAATATGCTCTTTTGATTACTGCCGTAGTGGGCGTACAGAGCTGCTCTGTCACTAGGCCTGTGAGACTAAGTTGCCATCTAAAATAAGCGTGTTTTTTCCCTTGTCTGTTCTACCCACTGCACTGATTCTAGAACCACAAGTTGTTAGAACAAACAGTAAACATGAATTTGGAAACATTTCCATTGAATTTGGAATAATTGGAAAGCTTTTTGAATTTACTTCTAAGATGATAATAATAATATTTTCCTCCACATAAAGATACAGCAAGTCCACTTTTTTCCCCATAGTTCTTCTTTAGCAACTCCTTTTTCTCAGGGCATAATTAAGCATTTTTAAAACCAACAAATGTGATTTCGGTAGTGATTAAGCTTTGATTTTTAGATCAGCAACTCATTCTATCAGGATGCCACAAGGTGCTATTCCCACCTCGAGATCAGAGAGACCACTTCACAAACTTGAACTTCGATTACTTTTTTTTTCCCTTTTATTAATTTTGCCCTGTTAAATGAAAGGGAGATGAGAGATTTACATTTGCCCTACAAACTGTACTAAAATGCAAAGTGATCACACCAATTGCTGACATTAAAGTACTAAAAGGAGATTCTTACCCTCCCTGTTTGGATGAACAGCTTCATAACGTTGAAGCAGACCTGCCTTAAAGCTTTATTATAATGTTACTGTAGTTACCATTAAATAGGTCACGAAAAGTAGCTTGAGGCGTATAAGTCACTGTGCTTCAGAGGACCAGTCAGTAGGGGGCCTCCATCACACCTAAACTGGAGATTTGAACAGGGATGACTCATCATCATTTCAGGGAAACACACAGGGCATTAATGTATTAAGGCAGTGTATTGTACTCCTGCACTCTTGCCAGCCAAAGCAGTGAGTCAAATAATCTCAGATTTAAAAAAAAAAAGATCTTCACTAATGCAGCACAGATGGTCCCTAGACAAAGTCCTGAAATAAAACCAGAGGAAGCAATTCTTACCATTTACGTAGTGAACTATGGTGTAGACAATAATGTTGGGGGAAAAAAAATTAAATATGCAATTTCATTCAATGCAATTAAATTAAATTTTACAGCCATATTGTCATTAAAATAGTTTTATGTAGACCAGGACCCCAAAGTCCTTGGAATGACATGAGGAATAAAGCTTAAGTCATGCTTGTCTAAGTCATGCTTGGATGCACAAACAGAATTTACTGCAGGTTGTTCAAGTAACGTCCCAGTTGTAATCAAGCAATAAAATAAACAATGTCTGATATCCAAAAGACACAGAGGTAGTGCAGGCAGAGATTTGATAATAGGCAGGCAAACAGAGCTATGCAAAACAGAACAAGCAAATCCAAAACAAGCAAATCCAGACAGAGCTATGCAAAACAGAATAATCCAGACAGAGATAACCAGGGTTCGCAATTACATACAAAAAAAGTACATGACAATTAAGGCTTAGAAATGCAGGCAAATAAACAAGAGCAAAGGTGAATAAACTGAGCACAGGGGTGATCGGTATTCCCAACAGCACCTTAGATCTAATTAAGCTGGCTGATAGATCATGGGAGTTGGAGTCCATAATGGATATGGAGCAGATGAGATGGGTGGATCAGATGTGACCACTTACAAAAGATAAGACTCAATTTGTGTCAGTGATTGATAGTTGCTGAAATATAAAGATAATTCAGGCAGTTCTTTAAATACCTTTGATTTACTCAAAGGCATGAAGGACAGGGGCCAACTTTTACCTGCGTCCACTGTCCAGTGTCCCCAGAGTGAAAGATGTCTCTACTCTGTTCTCCTTAAAGTTCATAGTAAATTGTCCCTTTACTATGTTAAGCCGAGACTGCCATGCCTTGGGGAAGGCAGCTTGGTGGAGCTTTACCATCACATTTAGATCCAAATTTGTTTGCACTCCTCTTTTAACACCAGTCGTCGGTCGTACACTTCAACAGCTGCTGACCTTGCCATTTGTCAGAGGGTTCGTGCGCACGCAGATCTTGGGCACATCTGGCACAGTGTTACACCACAATGTTAGCTAAAGGGAAGCAGGCAATCACAGGCTAGAAACAAGTGAAAAACACCAAAAAGCAGCATAAACGTGTAAAAACGAAGTACCTCAACAGAAATTCCTGTTTAAAGATTAACTTTGAAAGGACTTGGTGCGTAAACATTTAATTTTAGTATACGGGAGCTGTGGGATCTGGCCACACTAGGCTGAGATGACTGACGCATTCAACAAACATCAGATGCCAGAGCTTAACAGCCCGTAAAATCTCGAGGGAAGAAAAATCTCTGAAAGGGAACTGTCCTTTCCTCATCTACCGATCAAGGAAATACAAAGGAAGTAAAAGCTCAAAAGCAAAACTTCTATTATTTCGGATTGATAGCTACTATAAAATAAAATGGCAGGAACACATACATACGCATAAATACACAAAAATTCGTACAAATTCACACGCCGACAACAGGCACTTAAAAAACACCTTATTGTTCTCCGCGTTCTACCATGCGCAGTCTGTGCGCATAGCTGAAGGTGCTGTTGTTAATCGTTCAGTGATCAAACTTCGACCAGACATAAGTAAATAAAGAGTTCCTGACAAAAGGTTCGCTTGTATTGGCCCAGTTTATATCTAGCTGTTACTTCACAGCTACCGAGAACAGAATACACCCTTATCAGCCGGAAGTACGTGGGATAGGCTGGCGCGTTAATACTTGGAGAACACTAAAGTTAATATAAGTGGTCTTAACCCTCTCATTTTTATAACCAAGTCTTGCGCTTTCTCCGTAGAGATATGGCTTCAATTCTCAACTGCCCCGGCAGTGTTATACTTTTTCTTGCATATCTTGGAATTTGCTACACAACATTTATTACAGGTAAGACCTTTATATTTAAATTACGTTTTCCTACACATTTAGCAGCGGGGCCCTTTTCTTGAGACCCCAATGTGTAGTAGATATTCTTAAAGTGGTATAACCACGCGATTTCAGTTGTTGACAGATCATATTTACCCCTCAAACATGCGCATTATAACTGAAAACTGGGTTAATAGCCCGTAACGCGCATTTTCTTACTGAGCGTTTTGCAAACTCTGCTTTCATGAAATACAGTAGCTACTCAGGAAGGCTGGTGTGTTCAAGCCCAAAGCGTTTCCGTTATTTTTATATTAAAAAGGATGTGCTAATAAGGGGTTCGGTAACTGCGTAAGGTACAGTAAACCTACTTATAATGATTACCGTCCTTTCATGTTTATTACTGACCATGCTTAATAGAAACATGGTAGCATGTTATTAATTATTTCTGCGGCCTGTGTGCAAAAGATTTGTACGCGCTCCTTTGTTCAGGTGACTCCTCGTTTTTCTGCTGAGTGCATGATGCGCCAGCGTTTCACTTTCACGACTTCTCTGACTGAGCCAAAGTCCAAACGGACTTCTCTAAGCATTAGTGGCTGTACGCTACTTACTGTCTCACCCCCCGAAGTGCTCAGGGACTGAGCAAACGGAACGTGAACGCGCGCTTTAAACGACCACTTTTGTGACTCAGAATGGGGACTGTTATGTTAATGAGGGTTTGCGAATGTTCGGAGGCCAAGAGTAAAAAAGAAAACCAAGAACAAGGTCCAAGTAAATGTGAAAATGTGAAAGTTTATCAAAACATTAGAAATTAAACAAATCATTAACGCAGTTTTCATTGGTATCCCAAACAAAACCATGTACTCTCCTCAGTATGTGTAAAACTTCGCTTTTCTCTCACGGTTCTCTCACACTCTAAGAAATCAGTCATTTCACCCCAGTGTTATTTCAGACGCACAGGCTACCTGATCTGCTTCCTGCAGCGTTAGTCTGGGTAGCCGAGCTCGTGCTCCCCTACTGCCCTGCTCGAACACTTAGGTTCTCTGCTACAGCTCTTTGGTATGTCCCGAAATTCAGACTGGCTACTGATGTGTATAGATCGTTCAGCCTCATGGCCTCTAAAATCTTCATCACTGCCCCTCATTTTCTACCCCCCCCCCCCCCAACCAACTCTAAACTTTCCCAACCCCAACCCTAACCCATTTTTCTCGTGGATGAAGGACTAGCCTGAAAGGAGTCACTACTGTCAGACTTGCTTTTTGGTACAGTTCTAAAAAATATACACAGCTGAGAGTGGATTCAGTGCTATTACTATGATGTCCACTCTATTTCTTACTGTTCTAAATTCATCTTTTATTCTCAGATGGGGAAAAAAAATTATTCATAGAGGAAGAGAGAGAGATGAGAAAATGTAACCTAATGATGCCCAGGTTAATTCCTCATCTGTACATAATGGACAAAGCAAGACCCCTCAAATGCAAATCTGTGTGCTATCTTGCAACAAATTGTTCTTCTTTGTTCTGCTTTAATAGTGAACCTCAAACTAAAATCTCTACTTCACACTCTATTTGTGAAGTTACCTGCATGGAGGAGCAAACTTTTTAATGTGCTTTTTTCAGTCTACCTGCCACTGTGAGAGAAGGCATTAAAAGTTAGTCTGAGTGTATGACACATGGAGCAGAGTGTTTCTGGCACATCTAAAATCCAGAGGCAGAGACGATAATCCTAATGAGTAACGGGCTCTCAACTGTCAGACAGCTGTATAGTGAACAGGATCTCCTCAAGTAAACTTTCTGTCTGCAGAGCTTCTGTTCACTGAGATTTGCGGTTATTTTTATTATAACATGAAAGTGTAAAGGATAAAATGGCTTGTAAAATTGGGTTTGTGATGTACTCTCATGCTTCCTTCATCATTCTGTTAATAATAAGATGCTGCTTTAGGCTTTCAAATGAACAAAGGACCGGTCTGAGTCACTGCTGCTGTTGATAATTATGATGAGCTTCAAATTTCAGTAGTTTGTCTTGAAAAATTATTAGAAAAAAGCCGTATTCCTATGCTAGAGCAAAATCTTAGACCAAAAGGATATGTAGAAATGTGGAAGCACAGAATAATGGTAATACTCTTCAAATTTTTGAAAGTTTTTTTTTACGTTCTTGCTTGTGAGATTTGTTTCACTGCACATCATGCTAAGCGCTCTTGGTTCTGTACCCAAGCGCTAGCTGGTGACGTGCCAGACTGCCACGTCGAAAACAGATGACGGTCCTATCGCTCTAAGTGTGCTGGCATTCCAGCCAGATCCCGCGCACGAAATAGCTGAGGCTACAATCTGTAATTCATCTGTGGTGTGCACCCTCTGGGAGCTGATTATGTCAGTCTGCCGTGTCTGGCTAACGTTTCGCCGTTAGCCATGTCTTCATTCTCAGTCATTGAACAAGGGCATATTTAAGCAGACTGTGTGCTGCCTTTCATATGTTCTTACTCTTCTGGACACAGGAATATTAGTCAGCACCCAGTCACCCCCCTGTCAGCCTTATGGAGGACCTATCGAAGCTCAAATGTAAAATGTGCTCAATTTGGTTTCAGTCAGAAGCCAGGACAAAGGCCCTGAGCCTGCAATTTGTCTACTATATGCAGTACGTAGTTGGGAAGAACACACACACAAGCACACATACACACACACACACACACTGAAATTGTGTTTCAGTCTGAAAAAATATATCAAAGCAAATGTTCAGTGAAAGCTGATGGAGAGCCGCCAGCATCATCTCATTAGGATAAAGGTACTAAAGACCAGTTAGTAAGGTCTCATTAGAATAAAGGTACTGAAGACCATTTAGTAAGGTCTCATTAGAATAAAGGTACTGAAGACCAGTTAGTAAGGTCTTATTAGAATAAAGGTACTGAAGACCAGTTAGTAAGGTCTCATTAGAATAAAGGTACTGAAGACCAGTTAGTAAGGTCTCATTAGCATTAAGGCACCACAGATTAGTTAAGTAGACCTCATTAGTATAAATCTAACTTAAAGTGTTAGCTTCTGTTTAATATCAGGGATGGTGTCATTTTTAGGTGAAGCACTTGTCTAAACAGGCCCAGGAGAGAATGGAAATCCACAACAGGCTGTTGTACACAGCAGCCAACGTACAAGACACATCATGCAGGCTTTTTTTTTTTTTTTTTTTCACGGACCCGATTCTCACTCGTTCTTTTGTTGTTTCATTCCAGGTTGTGACTCTGAGGAAGTTCGAGCTGAGGCATTACCACGGTTACCTTGTTCTCAGCCTTGGCTAGTTCATCATTACAGTCATGTTGTAATACTGAACTCATCATACAGACAAACTGATCAGGCAGGGTTATGGTTATCGTAGGGCTTTATCATTGTGTCTGTTTATTGTGCTGTAGTACTACTGTGCTGTAGTACTGCTGTGCTGTTGTACTACTGTGCTGTAGTACTGCTGTGCTGTGCTACTGCTGTGCTGTTGTACTGCTGTGCTGTAGTACTGCTGTGCTGTTGTACTACTGTGCTGTAGTACTGCTGTGCTGTGCTACTGCTGTGCTGTAGTACTGCTGTGCTGTAGTACAAATATTCTGTTCTGAATGAGACACACCATGGAGAAGTAATGGCGTTATAACTGACTGGACATTTATGGACAGCAGCTTCTTATGAATCTTGAGTATTTGTATACAACCCCAGTGATGAACACAATCCTTCATCAAGAAGGCATGAGTGGGATTAAGGCCATTTTTTGTTGTTCAATTCCCAACGCGTGAAATGTAGACTGTTTTACTAATCGCTTTCACAGGCACTTAAGATCCGTAATTAAGCAGACAAACACACAGACACACACACACACACACACACACACACACACAGACACACACACACACACACACACACAGATACTCCAAGGGACAACACTGGCTTTTGTTTCATTGACTCTGCATGGTTGTTGCTTGTCTAATTCTTGTTTGTGTGCGTACATGGATATACTCACACACACACATACACACACACGCATACACACACACAAAACTGCTTGCATATTAGGAAACCTCTTGCCCTCCTTGCTCAGCTTAATAAATATGTGGTTTGATTGACAAACCAAATTAGTTTTGTAATACAACTTTGTTGAAAGATATGCATTTACTGTACTGTATCTGTGGCCAATCCAGTTAGAGCAGAAAAGCATTGTATCTGGCTCCTTTGTTCAGGCAGAGTGTTCAGTCAGCAAGATGGCCCCCCTTTCAGCCTGCTCAGGTTATTGTGTGAATTATTGCAGAAAAAAAGTATATATTGATTGTTCAATTTAATGAAGACCATTGTTGAGCAGTACAGCATGAACTCATCAGAGTAGGAGACCCTCACTTTCATGAACATTCTGACGTGACATTCTCTATGCTTACAGCAGGACTGGACAGGCATGTGTGTGTGTGCATGAGCGAACACTGTGTGTCCTGTTCCCCATGCACCTCAGTCCTCACTGGAATAAGCTCGTCTTCTGCCGCCACTTTCAATCTGTGGTGGTTGAGAGAAAAGGAAAGAGAAGTGTTTTTAATTATCAATTAAGACTTAGAAGTTAATAGATCAGGCTTCCTCAGCTCAGTTGTCAGGGACCTCCAGACAGACATAGACAGGTATTGCTGGTCTGGGGGTCCCTGAAGCTTGGATTGGGCAGCACTTTAATAGACCACAGAGAGATGTACTCAAGATACAAAACCTGAGAAGGAACCAAAAAAGAGGAAACGCCATTAAGGACTACAGGCACTGTGTGTTACTGCTTGTATGCGCCAAGAACAGAGTGTGTTATATTGACGTAATCTGCAATCTCAGCACTGCACGTGTAATTAATTGGAAAATAGGTAATAGGTAATTGAATAAATGAAGCTTAGGTACGCACCATTTTTATCAGTTTGTCTGCTATTACATCTCCAACTATTCATCACTTTATCCTCATGGGTGTAGTGGCAAAAAGAGACGTTTATTCTGGATTTCTGTCCATGGAGGCACAATCAAAAACCTCAGTTAGTCAAGGCCAGGTTTGGTGCTATAAGACCTTCAGGAAACATAATTAAATGGCTTTGAAAATGTGCAACCAGAGCACTTAGTAATGTGGAGGCCATGTCTAAAGATGTATGATTTCACTAATTAATCTCCATTACTTAAGAAGAGTATCCAGTTTGCAAACGTAGGTGATGTTATAAAGGGACAGAACATATACCTGTTGGTAGTGCAGCCTCTGGCTGACATACACTATGTTTCTTATTATTTTTGTGTATTGTCCTGCATGCAGTGTTTATTTGTTCATTATTCCTATTGTATTATTATATTCTGTATACTCTGCCCCATATTCATGCAGTGAGTACATGTAGGTGTAATTGGCCAATTCGGTGATTCATATTTCAGTTTTTTTATATATATATTTTTTTTGTTTACCCAATTCCTGACTAAGATGGAAAGCTAGAAATTCCCCCCACAAGCAGAAATGTTTCTCCCTGTGTTAGTGCACTATAGCAACACTCACAGTATTATATCACCTTGGTTAACTCATGTAAAGTCTTGTCCTTTCACTGTGTCACGTAGTGGGAAAATGTTTGAATTTGGCATGAGAATTGCACATAACTGAACTGAAGACTGGGCTTGTTATTTATGGTGCGGTTCAACTAGAGGGTTTATTAATCAGCTCAGAAGCTCAGAGATACTGCAGCTGAGGACGGAATGAGGCTTGGAGAAATCTTTACACCCCCAGAACAGCGTGCAGATATCTCAGAGTCAAAGTCATATTATTTATATATTTTTTACAACTGACATTTTCACAAAGCAGCTGTAGAAACATCCAGGTTCAGGTCTGAAGTGAGCAAGCCAGAGGTGACAGAGGCAAGTGAAAACTCCATAAGAGCATGCGGAAGAAACCTTGAGAGGAACCAAGACTCAAATAGGGAAGCCCACCCTAATGAACCTGAATAGATCTGATCTGATATGATAAAGCTGATCGGAAGAAATCAGCGTTTGACAACTGACATGGGTCAAGATTAGCTTTCTGGATCAGTGGGGAGATAACTGCTAGTTTGAATGATGTAGACAATGTTGGGGAGTTTATTATATTTAATGGAGGTTTAACTTCAGGTAGCATTTCTTTGAGAAAGTGTGAACAGTGAAACTAGTAAGCAAGTGGAAGAATTTGAGGAGCAAATAAAAGGTATTTGTTCAGTCTCTTGGACAGGAGAAAAGGACTCTATTGTCTCCACTGACATGGTTGTTTTGGACTCTGTGTAAGTGTCCCACTGTAGGAGAGTAACTTGAAACAGGCTGAGTACAAACAAGGCAAAGGTGCTCGTGGTGATGAGTCAGACATCAATAAACTAGTGATTGGTGGGTGTGTGTGTTTGTGTGTGTGTGTGTGTGTGTGTGTGCATGTGCTGGGTTACTCTGCACACCGTGACATCTACAAGTTGTCTGACTATTTACATTCTAACTTTCAAGTGTTCTTCTGCGAAGTGTGATAGTGACCCTTATACCACAGTGCTAATTTTTTTCTCTTACTGTTTCTTTTTAAATGGAGTGACATTACTATAGGCTGATTCTAAGAGTTTTTCGTACAATAACCGCATTCTGCAGGGACTGAGGGTATCCCAGTCAGAACTGATACATGTGGGAGATTTGAGATAAAGCTTGGTAAAGTAGCTGATATAGCGGGTGTGGTAACAACTCCAGACTGTGAGTGATACATCGTTCAAATTGAGAGCTGTTAGATGGCATTAGACTGAGGCAGGACGGCTGTTTCCTTTGTCTATTCCATACATGACTATTAAATCAAGTATATGTTCACCAGAATGTGTGGGTTCTCTTATACAGCACGTGAAAGCAACTGATTGTATTTCAGATGTAAATGTTGATCTCAGGAATATCCAGGTAAATGATGATTACTCTTTTTTTTTTTTTTACCAAAATAATTAGAACAGAGAGGAAATCTTATTAAATATAAGTAAAAGATGGTCTGCGAATGGTAACGGACTATGCATATTTACCTCTCCTCAGCTCATCTAATGCACATCAGCTCCGCAGCACCTACATAATCACCTGATCAGCTGACTTTGCTGTGTTTTGCATGTATTGACCCTCAGCTGTCAGTAACAGATGGGGCTCACCAGCAGGGGTCCCCTAACTTTCTTCCTGCGCTCGGTGCTGGAGAGCAGTGGGCCGTCAGTGGTCCCACCCTTCAGGTGACGAGAGCTTCTGTAGTAGTGTGTGGTGTCACAGGCTGTTCTCTGTATCCCTCCCCTCTTCAACTGGACCTCCACACCTTATGTTTAACGTACGCCCACGTCAAGAGGTGCCATATGTTACTAGTGTGTCCAGTGACAGGCCTCTATTTACAGGGGCCAGGTCCTCTCAAGAAGGCACCAATGGCTCTGAAGATCTTGATTAATTGAAGTGTATGGGATTATCTGCTTCACTGAAGCCAACACTGCAGACCTCAGATAATTGCATGGAGGGGCAGTGGGGTGGGTTTTCAGACACTGCATTTTGGTTTGCTTTTTCCTTCACTTTTATGGGCTTCTGACACCTGAAGGATTTGCTTGTTATTGTTGTTGTTATCACTGAACTGCAGGAGAAAAACAAGTTTTGACCCATCTGGGATTTCTAGGTGTATCTGATAATCAGGGTGTGTACAGAGTGTAGCAGTTGTGTAGACAGAATCAATATGAGGGACGAAATTGCTTCAGATAAAGCAGCTCTCAAGATTACCACGCCTAGACCACGTTAAGGAGCATGTTAAAATCTTTATAGCTAAAATCTTTAAAACACTATCTGTTCTCTATGTATGGATCCACAATGTTAAGGGAAACCGGGTACAAATCTATGAACAGCACATGATGTGCATTCAGGCTCTCGGGTGTTTTCGATCTCAAAACAACAGGCAGGTCAGTTGACGTAACGGTATGACAGTGATTTACTGCTCAGATATTATAACAGATATGGATTTCACCCCATTACTCAGAATGTTCTAAACATGCCCGTTTATGCACACTTAAAGTTGTTTAGGGCAACATCAAAACATTGTCATGGTTACGCTGTGGGACGACAAATCCAGTGCCTGTTTGTGTGTCATACAGTAGAGGGTGTTTACTAGACAACAGTGCTCAGTCTGATCTTAGAGCAAGTCAACAACCTTTCTGAATAAGTAAGATAGCAGTAAAAACCCCAAAACAAAACAAAGGGGAAAAAAGCTTTCCTTTAACTTTCACACAGTGCCAATCTAACCTTGTTTCAATCAACTGCTTGAAGTTTAAAGTCCAAGTCAAATACTCAAGAAACAGTCCTAATGCCCAAACAGGATAACAGGATAGAGTTTGCTACCAGAGACCAACTGCCCTGCAGATAATGATTAATACTGAGCGTGCAGTGAGTTGGCAGGCATTGTTGCTGTGGTACTAATAGGTTTACTATCACATGCTGTGTTTCTTGAGTAGGAGTATTAAGTTTGCCTGGCACAGTCAGTACCAATGAAGTGACCATCCCCTGCACTCTGGACTCGACCTATTCATGTTGTCGAGACGATGGGAAGTGAGCCTCAGCGATCTGGCAGCTAGAGAGAGTCATCGTGCATCAGCTCTGTCTGCTTGCATTGGTGTGTCTCTGAATAAAGGCTGATGGGAAATGTGTGTGTCTCTGTGTGTGTGTGTGTATTTGTGCGTAAAATAAATGAGTTAATGGTTTACTACTGTTAAGCATGATGTCACAAGTCCTCACAATAGGTAGTAACACTAAGACTTGAGTCAGTGTTTACTGTGTTAAAAGCTTTGGTGAGCAGGACAGACCCAGACGTGCATTTATTATTACTTTTTCCTGTTCTTTTTCTATCTGTTTGTTTTTCTGATGGACACTATGCTTGACCCTTGACCCTGAACTGCAGCATGTCACCAGTCACTGACCTGCTGACTTCCAGCTCATGACGAAATCAGCACCCGATACTCATGAGACACACCTGAGTGATGCAGGAACCAGCTGGGCAGTGTGTGTTAACAATGATCTTGGCCCACATTGAGTTGCTTATTTCAGACTATTATCCAAATTGAGGTGTGTGTGTGTGTGTGTGTGTGTGTGTGCGTGAGAACAGCCAGAACAGAACATTTCACCGTTGCCACAAAACAGCTGCCAGTGGAAATTTAAGAAGCCAGAAATATTCCACTCCCTACCATTCTGGGCCAGGACATATTTTGGTTGTTTTGCAGAAATGGCAGTTGGCCTGTACAAATTTCCTTATGCTGCACTGAGAAGAGATGCACATAAACAGAGACAATGTATCCACAAGCAAGAGGAGATACCACACTGGCCAGGTTCTGCCTTGTACAGGCTCTGGATATGTTAATCAGATCATTTTAATCATTTTTTTCAATGGCTTTAGATACATCTCTGCAAATATCTTATTTAAGACAGTAGTAAACTGTTGGATGATGGGCAGTCATGGTCTGGTGGTTAGGGAACCAGTCTAGTGATTGGAGGGTCGTGGGTTCGATTCCTAGGCCTGAGGCCATGACTGAGGTGCCCTTGAGCAAGGCACCTAACCCCAACTGCTCCGCGGGCGCTGAGCTAGGGCTGCCCACCGCTCTGGGCACGTGTGCACCACAGCCCCCTAGTAATCACTAGTGTGTGTGTGTGTGAGTGTGTTCAACTGCACAGATGGGTAAATGCGGAGGACAAATTTTGATTGGGGTGAAAATCACAATTGACAAAATGTGGCAACTTAATGTATTTGGTCTAAGAAACAAAACTTTGGCAAAGTGCTATGCTTTGTTCCCAAAAATGAAGGATCAATTGTTCAACATTCAGTTTTGTTCGTTATTCACCAGATTATCTTGGGGGAAAAAATTATACTACAAAATTAGAGCTGCACTCTAAAAAAATTCCTTTCAAGTTAAAAGTTATTTATTTTTCATACCAGTGATCAAAGAAGTATAAATTAGCGTAATGTAAATGTTTCTCCAGGCACAGTGTACCTGAAACAATTTATAATTAAGAAATGCTTGGAGTTTCACTACTGGGATTTGTAGAATAATGTCATCTTTTGTAAGTCTTTTGTAAGTTTTGTAAACTGGAAAAGTTCACTTTTGCCGTAGAACCTGAATTTCTAACCGCAAAATCACTCAGTAGAGACACCATTTTTTTGTTAAATCTGCATGAATCTCATTATCAACAAGAACAGGAAATAATAAAAGTCTTCTCTTAGCAGAGCAAACACCCTTTCACTTTTTTCTTCTGGTTTCACACTGTTCGTCCTGAGTGACGTCTGTCTTAGTGAGCCACTGGCACTCTGAGAGGTTTGTTCTGGGAGGTCATGTTCAAATACATACTAGAGCAGACCAGGCAGTGCAGAGACGGAAAAGATACTGGCCTTTCCACAAAGCTCCCCTCCAGCTCTGATGCCATGCATCTCTGATGCCATGTATCTCTGGCCTAGAGGAATGGATAGAAAAAAAAGTGGGGGTGGGCTCTGCTGGGAAAATATTTAATCTCAGACAAAAGTAACCATCATGTTTTGGCAGCATTTTCGATGGTGTTGGGTTTAATGCTTTTGGTTTTGCTCCTGCACTGGTGTCCATGGAGAGGGCCGGCCGAATAGCACACTGTTTATTCCTCCTTATATGCTGAGACAGCAGACGGTGTTAGTGGGACGCAGCGTTTTGTGGTGGACCTGAACAGACTCTGGAAACTCTGGAGTCTGAAATTCCAGACTGGTTCTGAAGGTCAGGTGGACAAGCTGTTAACAGCAGGCTGGCCTCCAACCTGTTTGCCTGCGATGCTCTAGGCACACGCTGTCTCCAGGAGATGGAGAGCAAGTGCCGTACTGGCAAAGCCGTTGATGGGACTTTGGTTCAATCCATATGGAGACAGCAGCCTTGTAGCTGCTGTTTGCCTGTGTTTTGTCATTATGCAAGCGTCTATAACTGATAGAGCCTCTACGCTTCTGCAGTTTCCCTTGTGTGGGAGACTGCACTTTTTCTCCTAAAAGCTCTGGATTATGAGTGGTTTACTCGAATGTGAAGTCTCTTTAAATATGAGCGGTTTACTCGAATGTGAAGTCTCTTTAAATATGAGCGGTTTACTCGAATGTGAAGTCCCTTTAAACAGCAGAAACCTGCTTTTATTATGTTCCTCCAAACCCCCAGGTTAGCAGCTAATATGTGCCCGAAAATGACTCCTCGAATGCTTTTCTGAATTTTATTTTCTCTCCTCATCTCAGCAGATGGAGGGCGAGCTCGTCTCAGGATCTTCCACCACTCATGTGCTCTGAAGAAAGACGAGGGACCATGCAAAGCTGTGATGGAGAGATTCTACTTCGACATTGACACGGGTCGCTGTGAGGGCTTCGAATACGGGGGCTGTCAAGGCAACGCAAACAATTTTGAGACCATGGAGGCATGTGAAGAAATGTGCGTGGTGAGAGGTAAGCAGGAACATCGGGTGTAACCGAGGGCAACGGCAATGAGTAAACGGGGAGGGGGGGGGGGAAACAGCTTGGTGTGGGTGACCTTGAGAACAACGGAAACGTAGAACGCAACTATACTGCCAATGCTTTTTTTTTTTTCATTTCACAGGTAAGTAATGGTTCTGGTGGTCTGAGCCAGTTTAAAAACTTCAACTAAGATAAGAGTATCTCGAGGTCAATAAAATGCAAGGGGTGTATGCATGTATGTAGCACTACGCATACAGTGACACAGCTTATATGGGTTTGTGGAGCTTCCCAGCAGGGTGTTTCTGGTAATTAGCTCATAAAGTGTAATGACTGAAGCAAGGCTTGCCAGAGTAAGTACACCCCAAAGGCTTTGTTATAATGTAAACTGTCATTCTGGAGAGTATAATGAACTCTAAATGATATTAATTAAGACAGTGTTTACCATTGTTTGTTTCTGAAGAATCTCCACTTCACATTTTGGCATTTGCCTGCTTCCAGCAATGCATCTTTTATAAATAACGTAATTTAAGAATATCTCCATAGACATTTTGTAGATTTGGCAGGGTTCAGTTTGGATAAATAGAGCACAGACAACAGTCATGAAAAAAATGCCTCAGATGATGAGTTGTAACAATAACGTCCTTTAACAGAGAACCGTAAGTATACTTAAGATTCAGACATACTAATATTTTTTTTATTGTATGTGACAGCTCTTTGCTCTGGTGGTCAGAGACCGTCTCTGCTAGCTGGAGGGCCTGGGTTAGCCTACAGCACGGATGTTCCCTCTGTCTTCACTGTGTGGACCTTATAGGAAATCATTTGTTTATAATGGAGTGACCCATCTCAGCACATCCTGTTTTCACCTGTTTTCCTGTTTTTCTATCTGTAAGCAGATGCAGGTTCAGTGTGACAGAACATCTTCTAGCCAACCTTTATGAGCTTTTGTGGGGGGGGGGTTGTCGTGGAGCTAGAGCATCAAATCCACAGTGGTCAGTACAGCTCTGCTGTCCACATGTACAGTTCCTCACTGCAATCAGACATGATTCCTTTGAAGAATTGAAGGATATCATGTGGGCAGTGTTCCTGTCCATAACTAAATGACAGAAACCGCAAGGTTGTAAGACCTGGACTACAACCAGGTTAACACATTGGCTTTAATGCCGTGAGTTTGGGTTGAGACCACCAGTCTGCATGAGCTTCAAAAAGGCTTTCTGGTAACTGAGAGAATGTTTGGGACTTACTAACCCCAAACAGTGCTCTAATTTGCATTTCAGTTCCTGTAAAATTGTGCTGAATTACTCTTGAGTTGTGATTAGGACTTATAATTTCTAGAGATAATCATTTGCTTTTAGATGTAGGAAAGATTATTTGTTGTTGATGGTAGGACAGTTAGAAAATGTGATAAGTGGATGTGTGTCTCCATCTAATGGACAGCTTGCCCAGTGCAGGCAACACGTGGATGTATGTTTTCCTTAAAGACTGAACCGTTTTATTAGTGAAGTATTCTGAACACAGATGTATCATGTAGAGGGGTTTTGCATGGCCATGTTAGCTCAGTCATCAGAGGCTGCACCATATCCAGCCCTAATCCATGACATCATTTTCATTGTGCATTTCTCACAATGTTATTCCTGCACTTTGCCCAGTATGTTATTCAGTCATGTGAATGTCTGTGTCTGGATCAGTGCTTGCATAATTATACACAGCAAGCTATTACATTTCAGTGATGTCACAATGAACCTTAGAATCCATGTAAAGGCTGAATGACACTATTCTATGATTGTATTCTATTCTATAATTGTATTCTATTCTATTCTGTTCTATTCTAAGATTGTATTCTGTTCTATTCTATGATTGTATTCTGTTCTATTCTATGATTGAGTTCTATTCTATGGTTGTCTATGATCGCACATTATCAGGGCAGAGCTGTAACAGTGAAACATTCACTGCTTAAGCACAGAAATGACATCACATTTGAACATTTTTAACATTTGCAATTTTTTAAATCACTGTATCTATTAATTTGTTGTTTTAGGGCATGTTACACTGCATTCCAGCTAGGGCAGGTTACAGTGCATTTCAAAACACAGTACAGGTTTTCCTGATAGCGTAATACTGAATGCTTCAGGCATGGCCCAGGCCAGCTCACACTGTGATGAATATCTACTTAAGTGAATTCTTTAAAATTAGGGCCTTCCATAAATAATTCTGACATAACAACACTAAAAATTGACAGCATATTAAGAGGGTTTTTTTTTTTTTTTGTCTTGTGGACCTTTGAATCCCAGCCAGCGTTTATATCAACAGGGCGTGCCCTACAGATGGAGTTCAAGGACATCATTCACTGTGATCTGGCCATGGCACAGAGCCATGAGAATCGCTCTGCCCTGCGAGGGTGGCAGGACTGCTGGCTTCTGCAGCAGAGAGCTGCGGTTGTTCAGTGCCCCTTGGGACTCGCTTATGCTACACTGCATGTTAATTACATTAACCTTGACTTCCAGGTCTCTTAGAGCTTATATGCAGGGAGTCCGGAATCACCTGACCAGTCACATTTGATCACATGATCCTGATAAATCATGTTTAGCATCTGGGAATTCCAAAACTACAGTCTTGCAGCACTATAAGCACACAATAACATCCTGTGTTTTTATTCCAGTCTCTTTACCCAAGCCATGGTTGATTCCTTCCCCTCTGTACACAGCTAATAAGAGCCCATGTCACCTGGAGGATGAACCGGGGCCGTGCCGAGGACTTGTGCCAAGGTTCTTCTATGACAGCAGGGCTCAGTCATGTCGCCGCTTCTTCTATGGCGGCTGCTTCGGAAATGCCAACAACTTCAGGACCATCCAGGAATGCCAGCACAGATGCGAGCGTATGTTCTACATGTTAGCATCTTCCTTAAGGCTACAGGTCGGCAGGTCTATTTATAACAGCAGTGATTAAGAGCCTAGTAGTTCAGGTTTCTATTCAAAACTAACTAGTACAGCAGTTTCTCGATAGTTTTCCTATGTGTTACTCCCCGTACAGCTTTCACACCACAGCATCAAGGCAGCCGACTTTTAATCTTGAC
>JAOYMR010000006.1:21891198-21904210 GCA_025802075.1 Tenebrosternarchus preto | reverse complement strand
ACACACCTGGTTTTATTCATCTGACTCTTAATCCTGACACACACCTGGTTTTATTCATCTGACTCTTAATCCTGACACACACCTGGTTTTATTCATCTGACTCTTAATCCTGACATACACCTGGTTTTATTCATCTGTTGCATTATTTATTACTCTCAATGGCGATGAAGAGCGAGTAACAGTTCTGCTTCTGATGAGGCTTATCTGGCTCTCTGACACCGTTCGTTAATCGATCGTAAGGCTACAGGACGGTTCCTCACAGACGCAGTCAGTCTGAGTAATTTTGTGATACAGAAAAAACAGCCAAGGGAAATTCAGGCCAGGCTGAGGAAAGAAATCCACCATCTCTAGGATTCACACATTTTCTGTTTTTCTCCTCTTCGCAGGTAACACTGAAGAACACAGAGACTCCACAAAACCTGGAGAGGCTGTCAAACCCACCAATGATGCGCTCACTATAGGTGGGAAAATGGCTGTCCCACTTTTATATGAGTACAATAATCAGCTAAATTGCAAATTACTGTCAATATCAGATAATACTAGACAAACAAGCATGCATCTGCATGAACATTTGTTCACATAGGAATAACATCGGGGATATAATCACACCCCAGCTGAGCAGGAATAACACCTCTATAGGCACAAATGATATGTTTTTTGGAGTGTGTAAGCTGTTTCTCACTGCCGTCTATATGGTTTTGTGCACAGTCACAGTACAGCTCAGCTAACTAGACATGCATGTGACTCACAGACATTAATGGGCAAACAGACTAAAATGACTTTTTTGGGCAGTTTTATGTAATGCAGTTGTTTTGTTTCCCGAGTAACAACAAGAACACACCATGATCAGGCTTCCGTTGCTTTCAGATAAGGAAGCAGCAGCTGTATCACACAGAGACCTCCTCAACCAGCCAAGAACAGAGTCACACACAGGTAAACGACAAGCTTTTATTATTTTTTTCCCTGCCCTGTAACACACACGCACACGCATTCACACACACCCATGTTAACAAGATGAAAGAGGGCAGGCAGCTGTGCATGTGTGCCAAATGTGTGTTCCTCAGATGCCAGGGGGTAGTGGAGCAGACATTCTTCACTCCTTCTGCCCATCTCACAGAGAAGCCCCGCCCCCTGCATTAGAGGGAGGGTATCACTGGCTGATGCTGATGAGACCCTGTGGGATTAACACACACACACACACACACACACACAAACATAGACTAAAAAAAAGATTTTTAGAAGGGAGTGTTTTGGTTTCCTTCACCTTGTGCAGAAATGCTTGTATACTTTTCTGAAATCAACTAAAGGAACAAGTACAATTCAAAGGTGCCATATAAATAAATCTGGCTGTGGATGTTCTCTTGCTGTTACACCTTTGCCAACAATGTTATAAATGAATTAGGTCTGTTTGTACTGGTGCAGTCAAAATGTGGGGATGTGTATACCCCATTGTTCTCCAGGAACAAAGGGCATTAACAATTACACGTCTTTACTTTTTGCATTTGTTGTGGTCACACTTCCAAACTGTACTTAACAAACTATACTTACATTTACGGCATTTGGCTGACGCTTTTATCCAAAGCGACTTACAATTGTGACTGAACACATCTTGAGCATTTGAGGGTTAAGGGCTTTGCTCAGGGGCCCAACAGTGGCAACTTGGCAGAGGTGGGGTTTGAACCAGCAACCTTCTGATTTCTAGTCAAGTGCCTTAACCAGTGAGCTACCACCAACCAACCCCATATTGCATCACATCAGGAAGGTATTGCCAAAAATGGAAAAAAAAAAAAAAACGACAAGAAAAGAAAAAAAATAATGTACAAAATACAATGAAGATTAGAAGAGATGATAAAAGACAATTTATTAAATCGTTAAACCACATTTACAAGCTTCTTAACTATGTAGGTTATATTATGTAGTATAGTTAACTGATTAAGAAACTACATTTCCTAATAGTGGTTAACAAATCCAACCTTATCCCACTAATGAATAAAGTCTCTCTAATGAACAAACTACACTGAACTACAGTGGTTTGTAACTGTAACTGTGGCAAGAGCAAAATCAACTTTTTTTCTATTCTCCATTAAAGAGATATTTGACAGCAGTTCAACAGAGGCTCCGCTGTAGCAAGACATTGAAACAAGTCATTGAAAGAGCTTCAGAAAGATCATTTTAAAAAAACACAAAAAAGATGTCCTGTTTTTGTCCTGTTGGTGCATGTGAAAGCAATACATGCAGTAACTGTTTTGTACTGTGGTTCTTTATGCTTAACTCTTTTTACATAAGCATAACTCAGAACTGTCATTCCATGATCTTCTAGTTGCGACGATGTTCCTGTCTCTCTGCTTTAAGGGTTCACCCTGCCAGACTTGTGCCTGAGCACGATCGAAGTGGGTCAGTGTGATGGCTCAGAGAAGAGATATGCTTATAATCACAGGACTAAACATTGCGAGGTCTTTTACTACAGTGGTTGCGGAGGCAACAAGAACAACTTTACCTTCAAGAGGCACTGCTTGAGGACATGTATGAGAGGTAAAGAATCAGTCATCAGTGTAACAGCAAGTCAACTCACTCTCTACTGTTTTAAAGTATTAGTCATCAGTGTAACGACAAGGCGGCTGTTCCTCACTTGCTACTGTTTGAACAGCTGTTCACTGCTGACACCACTGATGAGACCTCATCTTGGGAGCGAAATATACAGTGTATATACACTGCTTTTAAACAGGACTGGTAAATTAAAGTAGGATGAACTACCAGTACCAACAGCTGTGGGATGGATCAGCACTCAAAAATTTGGCAGAACAATAGTAATATTAGAAGATACATTGTTGGAAGAAATCAATAATAACAATAATAATAATAATAATAATAACAATTTGTCTTGCTCAGCATTATCACCAGAATTCTAAGAAAACACAACCTACTTCGTGGTGGAGCACTTGAAACTTGAAAGGATCTAATATGAATGTTGATTAGATTGTCACATTTATCACAATCAAAGCAATTTTCTCTTTTTCTTTTTTCTACAGATCACATCAGAAGAAGACAGATACGCATAAAGACAAGGACATCTCACAACCTGTTCCGCTCCATCTGAGATACAACACCCTGGGGGCTTTTCCATGCTGGTCTTACTGTCATGCTGAAATCTTTAAGTCAGTAATAAATAGTCCTGTGCTTTGTATGATAATAGCATTTTAGCAATTATCATAATCTATTATTATTATGACTTTTGTTTGACTAATTCTGATTTTTTTATATAAACTTGGGCCTTCATCTCAGTCCTGGGACAGTTGCTTCTCTTCAATGTCTTCCACTCTGTATCTCACCTTTAACCCCTTATTAACAACTTTCATGCTGCATATCTCAATTAATTTTATTTATCGAGCATTACTGTTAAAAGCTGTGTCCTGCAAGTACGTTATACAAAGATCAACAGCAAAAAAGTGTAATAACGAGAAAATAGTGGTTACAAAAACAAGGAGAGTTCAGCCTTTGTTCTATTTTCTCAGATCCTGATCCTGACTAAATTTCTGATTAAAACATAGCATTTTATATTATAATGGCAATATGTATTATGTATTATTCAACAACAAGCAAAATTATTTTTCTTTTTAAAAAATAAATAAATACATAGTTGTAGAAACTGCCACCACCTTTTTAATTACTATTACTGTTAGTACTATTATACAGACCTGCCAAACGTGTAATTTCTTACGGTATCTCTTCAAACCAGAAGGTGGCACTGCAATAACAGTTATGGAATAAATTTTCCATTTCCAATAATGGAATGAGAATGTATGTGTGTGTGTGAGTGTGTGTGTGTGTATATATATATATATATACACTATATATATTTTTTATCTTAATAAAAAAGTATAGTTATAATGTTATAATTTATCTTTTGCTTTTCATGTGGCTTTAATATAAAAAATATAAAAATATAGTCTATAAAAAAAATATGTCTATAAAAATGCAATTTGAAACTATTACTACGCTACTTTTTTCCTTTTTTCCCTTTTTTGTGGAGAAATTTCTTGGCCGATTGGGGCTCACTGTGGCCTCAAGCGGTGTGCGTTTGTGGTGCGCGTTTGTTGCAGGGAACACCAGGCCGGGGGTTCATTTGGAAAGCAGCGCTGCGGGGGCGGAGATACAATGTGACGTAATAGGAAGCTACTACAGTGGGTATCTTACAACCTGACAGCGCTGTAGGTTCACATCTGTACGTGCTGGATTCGCTTCGCGTTGGGTTTTGGCTAGAGCAGCAACAGCGCACCAGCCTTGCTTGGGGAAACGCAGTTTTAAGCGCAGCACGTTTTCTAAAATAAAGTGCGCACACTTATGTTTGAAAATCTGATCTGTTTAATTTTGGACTTTACCTAAGGTAAGAAACAGCAGTTTTTGTCATTGCAGTCTAGTGAATAATTTGTTAAACATACTAACTAATAATAGTTTTGTGTTTTAATCGATGTATCGATTGCTTCTGGAAAAACAAATGAACTGTCAGCTATTACTGCGCCTAAGATTTTGACTCATCCGTATTTTTAGGTTTTCGGGCACAGAAAAAAAATTGTGCAACTGTCGTCTCTGTATCGTGTTGAGTCTTTCAGTGTATGCTAATTTATGCAAGCATGACATTACTGCATGATCCAAAAAAAGGTATGTTTCTGTATGAGAAATTGATGTTGATAGTTCTATGCTCGCGCGTTCTCGTGTGTCTGTATAATGATATTGATATGACATGGAGAATAGGACACTCTTCAAGAATCAATTACATTAGAATATATTGAATATAATAATTGAAGGAACTGTAGCGGTACTTTTTATGTTTTTGTTAATATGGTGGTGGAGTGCGCTTAACCTCAGTACCTCTATAGACCAGTGTAATGTGAATGTAAGAATGTATGGAAATTATTTTGTAACATAAACTTGCTTTATGAGTTATGTGATTAGCACATTAGCACTATATTCAAATATATTTCATCGTTTTGACTTTTTTTTTCTATTCTACTATTTTATATTTAAAAAACTCAAGTACAAATGGCAAACATATAAACAGATAAATAAACATATCATGAAGCCCCCTTGGATGCATTGTTTATGTGGTAGCAGGCAGTATTCCCTATGTCCTATCTGTGTTAGCAATACGTCTGTATCATGGTAAAACTGCATTATAGTACAATGGACTGTACTGTAAGCCACTGTATTGTATAGTTTCATGAACATTTAGAGAGAAATGTAATAAATGCTCACTTTTTATATCAATATTGTATTATATTGTCATAAAGAAAAAAGGTTTACTCCCCTAATAAAAACATGCTTCTGTCAGCTGTCAGATATGTATTCAGATATACATAAACAGGTGAGACGGCAGTGCAACGAGGGTCAGGGAAAGACACTCCATTCTAGTGAACCTCTGCCATCATCAGCTATTGATGAGGCCTCGTGTTGAAGCCCAAGTGTGAGAGATTCCTGACAGGCAGGTCCTGCTAGGTTTGGCTGCCCCTTCCCTCATACGACGTGAAACGAGATTGCTTTGTTTTCAGAAAATGCACCCTCATTCCAGTGATCAGAGCTTAACACATGCTGAAGTGCTCTTCAGACTGCCCCATCCAGGAGAGAACCACCCCCTCTCTTGATCGTGGTCTTTCCCTTCAGCTTTCACTGCCCACCGTGGAGCGTCAGTGGTAGTGAGATTCCCCTGCAGTGTAGTGAGATTCCCCTGCAGTTTGGTGGGAGGCCAGGGACAGTTTGATTTCATGTCCTAAAGATGTCAAAGAAAGCAAAACAACAAAACAGAAAGCTTTTTCTCCACAGCTTGTTTGGGGACATTCCAGCTGGCACTGGGCTCCAACAAGAGAGGCATTTGTTAAAAGATCTTAAAAGCTTATAACTGTTCATTTGCCCTCCATGACTGGAGGGAGGCTTTTTGTGCATGACACAGAGAGAACCCCCACAGAACGTGTGAGTGCCAGGAAGGAGTGGTGATTTTAACGTCAGTGACACAAAGCTTGATTCCTCACCGGCATTGTGACCAGTTACTGCACTGTCTCCATGACTCTCATTCTACTCTGTGAGAGCTGAGAGAGGGAGAGAGAGAGAGAGAGAGAGAGAGAGAGAGAGGGAGAGTGAGAGAAGGACAGAGACAAAGTGAGAGAGAGATAGAAAGGGAGAGAGAACCTGAGCTTTCCAGTAGAAATTAAGGTTTCACAACACAGTCCTCTGAGAATATGCAATTCTCTCTCTTGCTCTTTTTCTCATTCAGTCTCTCTTTCTTGTTATTTGAGCTTTGCTTCCAGTCCTAAGGCTTGATACTGTCTCTTGATATTATCTCTGTGCAGTAATTAAGCCATCCTGGGAGTCGGCTCACTGCTCAAAATGCACACAGTCGTGACGAAAAATGTTTACTGCACTCTCAAGTGCAGAGCCTTATGGACATCATGACAGCCTGGAGTTAATGAAAGTGTGCAGGGAGGTTCCTGCGCTTCCTGTGTGGCCTGCGGTGGTGCTGTCCACGCTAACGCGCATCACGCCACATTAGCTGAGTGCGTGTCCATGAGCGCCAATGCCTGAGGCAACGTTCCAGAGTGCGGCTGTGCCACAGATCTCCCTCCCTCCCACCCTCACTCCTGTCGTACTTGTATGGCCTGGAGTGGGTCTAACTGCAGTGCATCACTTTATCCCCCCAGATGTTACTGCCCCTCTGGTGGGTGACGCATGTAATTGTGTCGTGATTCGCAGAGATCGGGCGGAAGGGCTCCAGGCGGCTCTATGGTGTTAGAGCTATCGTGTTACATCATCGACACGGGTCTTAAAGACACATTAATAACCCTTTCAAGCACTTGCGTGGACAGACCGTGCTTCCCAACAAAAACAAACACATGAGACGATATGTCATTAAGGATTTCTTTGTGCTCCCATGTGAATACACCCAGATGCACAATGACAAGACAGCAATTAGATCAAAACTGATAAGGACACATTTAAATGTTTAAAATATCCATGCAGGATTTATAGATATGATCGTAAATTAATTAGGACTTGTTTCGGCCAGCAACTGCATGGTTGCTGTGCACGGTCACAAATTAAAGATGAGACAAATTGCAGATTTGAGATGTTTATTTTTATTGTCAAGCTGTTAACCAGAAATCTGTTCTGAAAGTGCTGGCATCTTGAATTTGGCCCAGGCAGTATTGCCTAGGTATGGTGGAAACGCAAGGTTATACATGGTTTTTAAATAAGGTTTTATATGGAACCTAATGTGTTTTTAGGAATAAGAAAGAGCAAATATTATTTGCATTGACTGAGCTCACTCCATCACTATATATTTGAAGGCATAAAAATTTATAACACACTCAGAATTAGATTTTAATGGGTATTTCTAATATTGGGTTAAGATCGTATTATTCATAATGTAAGACCATTACATTGTGCACATTACAAGGCGTAATGCTGATAAGATTGTTTAAGAGTCACTTTTTTAATACTGCTGATGAAGCTAATGGGTCTGTAATCTCTGTAAAGGAGACCAGGACCGTAACATGAGTGAACTGACAAGAACGAAGCCCGAAAATTTGAAACTTGCTTCAAGACCAGATACTCCAACATTAGGAATCAACAGGGTGCAATTATGTCTCCATTTAGGTATAACATGAATCAGAGAGCATTTTATAGAAAGTGGATTAAGTAAAAGCTCTAAGTTTAAACATTTACCGATTCAAGAATATAATATTAACGCCTCCTTCTTGAAACTGTGACTTTGGTCTGAAACCATCCCAAATGATAAAGGATGATGTTATAAAAGTACCAAATCCATTAACTTAACTATGTACAAGACTGGAAGATGGTAAACTTTATGTAGCCAAATGGGTACTTTAAATAAAATGATACATTCGTTTTATAGGTTGCACTGAGTAAGACTGTATTCCCGGGAGGCCAGTAAAAGCATGTTTCTCTGCTTATTTGTAGTGAGGTGCGTTTTCAGTTTCACTCAGAGCAGCAGATGGGAGAAATGACATAGTGGGACGGAGTTAAAGTATTCCTGCAGGGGACCGACGTGTGTTGTGTGGGATGACTGACGTTAGAAAATTAATGCAGCTTTCAGGATAAACGCATCTACACTGTCATGACAGAAGTAAACTAACAGGCACCATCGCAAACACACACACACACACATTGCTTTAGGACCATTCAGTCGCAGCCTCCAAGGTCTCACATGCCTTCGAAGTGCTGCTTTTAGAATGATCCGGAATGAGTTGAAAAGTTTTTAATGCAAGACAAAGGTAAACGGCGGATGCATTTTGTTTCTCAGTACTAGTAGGTTTCCATGGGGAAGGCCCTGAGCAGCTCACCTGCTTTTTGTACGTTATCTCACAACCGAAGAGCGAAGACTCATTTGCAGAATGCAGCAAGATGCAGAGTATCATACTGTTGTGCTGGCATTAGAGTGGGCTGCTCTCCCGCACATACGCCCTCTCACACTGCCACACACATGCTCTCCCACACACACGCCATCTCGCACATGTGCCCTACCACACGCATGCCCTCCTGCATTTATGCAGCAGCTGTAAACACGAGCGTGACATGACCGTGAAAACGGCCACCAGCAGCACCTAGGCCTCGGCCTCACACTTATTTTGGAGGTCTAAAAGTGGCGGGGAATGTGATCTGTGCCGGGATTGCGGGGGCTATTTTCATAGCTGCAGTGCATGCTGGGAGCATAGGCTGGTGGCGTGCAGAGCAGGGGGTTAAAGCCTTGTCATCGTGGGATCTAGGACGGGCAAGCAGCAGATGAAGCAGACTGCCTGCAGCTGGAGGCAAAGTTGAAGGGCTGCCTTGGGATTTGAAGGGTTAGGGAAGGGAGTCATGTGTAGTGCTGGGACCATCCATGTCGACCAGTCGTATGGAGACTGGTATCATCATGAGAGTGGCTATGTGTGGGTTTGGGAGAATATGGCTCCAGATTTGTTTATGTTACGCTGTGTTACTACAGAAAGTCATGAGAAAGGAAGAGGGGTCTCTTTTCCATTCATTCCGAGCCGTTTCTATGACATTCTAAATAACACTGCACTCGGCTTGGGCCCCTATAGATTACAGCACTGAAACATAAAGTCAGATTTTAGTGTTTGATGGTTCATATACTCTGTGTTGTCAAAAGCTAGGAAGATGTGCATCCCTGTTATTACTGATAAAACAACTTGTATTAATTAGTACATTTATAATGTGGACCGTACTGTGGTAAACTATTACTTTATGGTAAACAATTACTTTATCAACTGGAAGTGGATACAACTAGTGCTGAAATCAAACTGAATTAAATCAAATCTAAACGATACAGACATTAATGTGCCTCAAGTTTAAAATGAGAACTCCAGAATGACACCTATAACCAGTCCCTCATGAATCCTGTTTAGAATCTTTAGATCCATTAACCCCTTGTTTGTGTGTAACAAGCCATCAGAAGAAACTTTCTCTATAGGCTCTCCTGTTTGGGTAGGAGTGTGTATGGAGGGAGGGTTTGCCTGTGGATTTCTCTCTCTGGGGTGACTGTTATCTATCAATCAGGTCAACACCATGGAGGGGCATACTGGGATGCAGGAAGATCATTACATATTGAGCAGTGTTACTTCTAGCCAGTATAGTCAGAGGAGCTTCATGACCAAGGCTCCCGTTGCAGTGATGACTGAACACATCCTGAACAACTGAGTTAAGGATCTTTCTCAGAGGCCCAACAGCAGCAACTTGGTGGTGGTGGGGCTTGAACTGGCCACCTTGTGATAGAACTGGCCACCTTGTGATAGAACTGGCAACCTTGTGATAGAACTGGCAACCTTGTCTAGATAAGTGCCTTAACCACTGAGCTGCCACCTTCCATAGTAGCAATCATAGTGATCAGGGAGAATGTCTATCTGCAACCGAGATGCTACACTGAGCATCCTCTAGTCATCTAAATGTTAAAACCTGCATTTTCTGTTGTATAATAATCAAACCAGAATTTCAGGCCTGTGTGCTCATAGCGACAGCAGTGACATCTAATGCTCAGGACCCCCGTGACCTCATGCTACGCATGAGCAGAGATCAGACTGGCAGAGATCAGACTGGCAGAGATTAGACTGCGCAAAATGTCTTCTGCAGCTTTTCCAACACTACCAGGAAAACACTGTCTCTTGCAAAATCACATGCCCGCCCACCATTCATATCCCCATCATAGCCCCTTCATAGCCCTTTCATAATGCAACAATGTAGAATGCAGTTCTTTGAAAAGATAACTCAAAGGTGCATAATGTGCTATTCAACATGAATTTTTGTTTAGATGTGCTGATGAGAGAAAACGTTGTCACATGAAAAAGCCACATGCATGGGTGTGTGTGTGCGTGTACATGCATGTCGATGTGTGTGCATATGTGTGTGCATGTGTGCGCTGAGTGTAGCCTTTTAAAAGAGTTCTATTCTTTCAGCAAACTCCACAAAAATTACTTCTTCATAAGCAGTTTTAAGCACTCTAGTGCTACAATCTTACTTATTTATTAGCAGTTTTAAGCTCTCTAGTGCTACAGTATTATTGCTTTATAAGCAGTTTTAAGCTCTCTAATGCTACAATGTTATTGCTTTATAAGCAGTTTTAAGCGCTCTAGTGCTACAATGTTATTGCTTTATAAGCAGTTTTAAGCTGTCTAGTGCTACAGTCTCACATATTTATAAACAGTTTTAAGCTTTCTAGTGCTACAATCTTGTCCAGCTTATTTCCATTCATAATTTACTGTGTTTTAGGATACTGGGCTCGTCTTAAAGAGAACATGTCCTAAAGGGCATCCACCCTGTCGTGGTCAAGCTCTTTACTTCACCTCAGCCTGTGCTGGAAAGTTGGGCGGAGCATATACAAGTGTCTTCGTGCATGTGTGTGTGTGTGTGAGTGTGAGTGTGTGTGTCTGTCTGTGGGAAAGTGTGTGTGTTTTCAGAGTTTGCACGCTATGCTGTGTGATGCTGGCAGGGGCACAGAAGGGTGTGGGAGTCTGGGAGAAAACAAAGGCTTGGCATGTGGATCACTCACCAAGCTTCTCTGTAGCATCACCCTCCTACCCATCACCCTCCCACCCAGCCACATGGAGCTGAGCACAGGCCTCCTCTCTCTTTCTCCCTCTCTCTCTCCATCTCTCTGCTTCTCTCTCTGTCTTTGTCTCTCTATGATTCACTCTCTCTCCCTCTTTCTGTTTTCTCTGTTTCTCTCTCTATGACCCACCCCCCACCCCACCCAACCACTTTGCTTCATCAGCCATTTTCTCTGAAATCTGTGTGGCTCTGTTTTCATTTTTCTTGCAAATTTCAACATCTGGTTGTGCCCAGGGCACAGTGTGAGCAAACATGGATTTCCTTCTCATGTCGAGGTAATGGGCATCAGCTGCCAAACTCACAGAGGCACAAAAGAAAAAATAAAAAGAAGAAAATCAGAATCAGGAATCGTATGGTTTCACAGGTTTGAGGTTTTAGGTACTAATGGACCTTAAGAACTTAAGCATTAGCCGAGTGTGACATCACATCTGTCACTGTACTGATTTTAGTCCTACCTCTGTGGAAAGCCTGAAGTGCTGTTTCCTGCAGCCTCTAGGTTCTGAGCCTTGGCAGTGAGCAGGCAAATGTTAGCATAACCCCCTGCATGAAAGGGAGATTTGTAATGGTTAATTTATACACATTTCAAAGGCAGACATCCGGATCAGCAGGCTCTGGTGTTCCACAACGGTACCGGTGCCGTGGATCTCTCCCCTCCTGGTGCTGCAGTGCACCAGCTCAGCACCTATACGGGCTTCTCTGCTCCGTCACATCAGATTACGGTCAGCCGGTAATTATCTGTCAGGTTCTGGCCTTCCTGTAAAGGGAGCAAAGCACTTTTTTGGCATGGAAAACGTGTTTCCCTAGAAACTTTTAAGGACTAAACTGGCACACCTGTAGCAACATCCTGGAGGTCTGTAGCACTGCACTGTTCAGTGTGTCTGGCACAGCTGGTTTAGATCATGAAGGCTTTGATCATTGGCTAATGATCCTTTGTCAGTTTGCTGGCCAAGAATGCCAGAGATGTGAGACACTTGCTGTGGAAGGCAGGTGACTGACTTCTCAGCAGGTGATTTTGTCTGTGCATGCTTGTGAGTGTGTGTGTGTGTGTGTGTGTGTGTGTGTGTGTGTGTGTGTGTGTGTGCCTGTGTTAGAATGTTTTATTTTAATAGTATCTTAAATATAGGCTCATGCACAATGATATTACTTTATTCTACATTATCAGGTATTTCACTTAATCTGAATCACAAATATCACAAAGAACAGTTTTCTGGCTCCCAGCTAGAATATTAATTTTGTGTTTTTAATCAGGGATATACAAAACACATCAAATATAATTAAATGATTATTCATTTGTTCATTCTACATTTCACCTGCCAATGCAATGAAAGGTATACTTGTATCCATTGATTAATCATTTAATGTGGTAGCAATGGACCTAAATATTTTAAGAGATAAATAATACAAAGGCAGATTATAATACAAAGGCATTCTCAGTTCTTTACAACAGACCCAGTGTCATTCTCAGTCCTTTTGGACAGACCCAGAGTCATTATCAGTTCTTTAGGACAGACCCAGAGTCATTCTCAGTCCTTTAGGACAGACTCAGAGTCATTCTCAGTTCTTTAGGACAGACCCAGAGTCATTCTCAGTTCTTTAGGACAGACCCAGTGTCATTCTCAGTCCTTTTGGACAGACTCAGAGTCATTCTCAGTCCTTTAGGACAGACCCAGTGTCATTCTCAGCCCTTTTGGACAGACCCAGAGTCATTCTCAGTTCTTTAGGACAGACCCAGTGTCATTCTCAGTCCTTTTGGACAGACCCAGAGTCATTCTCAGTCCTTTAGGACAGACCCAGTGTCATTCTCAGTCCTTTTGGACAGACCCAGTGTCATTCTCAGTCCTTTAGGACAGACCCAGTGTCATTCTCAGTCCTTTTGGACAGACCCAGTGTCATTCTCAGTCCT
>JAOYMR010000006.1:21860938-21884786 GCA_025802075.1 Tenebrosternarchus preto | reverse complement strand
CCCCCCCCCCCCCCCCCCCCCCCCCCCCCCCCCCCCCCCCCCCCCCCCCCCCCCCCCCCCCCCCCCCCCCCAAGACCCGTGGGTTTGACACCAAATTGTGAATCGATCCATCTCATCCACCTGCGTCTGTGTTTCTGCTCACCAGCTGGTCCTGCCTGCAACCGCACGTGGGACGGCTGGCTGTGTTGGGATGATACGGACCCCGGCATCACCTCACACCAACACTGCCCAGACTATTTCCACGACTTCGACCCCTCAGGTGATGCTCTGTAGCAGCCCTGGCGCCCGGCGCCCCCTGCAGTCCAGGGCCTTCCTCGTTCTCTTCTCTGTTTCTCTTCCCTCACCTCACTTTTTTTCACTTATCAGAAAGGATCACAGAGCTTCTGCTTTCATTGTCTCCAACAAGCAGTGAAGGAGCCAGAGGCTAAACACCTTTAAAGCTTAAAGATGCTCTTTCACTTCCACATGAAAGAGATCACATTTTAAGCAAAAAGAATAAAATGCAGAAAGTGAAGATTAATCCTAATGTGATTTTTGAACAAAGGAATCTAAGAATACATACATGCTAAATGTGAATTATACTTTTATATTATGAAAACACTTTTATATTATAATTATACTAAGCACTTTTTTAAATGGGAAGGTGAGAGGGCATCTATTATAGACACAGTATATGAACCAGTCTCAGAATGCCAGACATATAAAAAAAAAAAAAAAAAAATTAAATAATGAAATTAAAAAATAATAGAGCAGGGACCTAATACTCATTGGTAATTCTTTTAATAGAAATTGCCACTAAGATCTGCATGCAAAATGGCCAGTGGTTTTTGCACCCTGAGAGCAACAGGACTTGGACAAATTACACCAGATGCAACGAGCACACTGACGAAGGCAGGATGGTATGTTCCGCGCCAGACACATTCAGCCGCAGGCCAAACAAGAACTACAACCAAACATTTGTTTATCGAACTGAAATCCCAGAAGGTGTTGCATTAGCATTACGGTCATGCTAATTTGTTTACGATAATACAGCACATTATCTCTCATGAACAACAATCTGTAAACACGTGTTGCAGAACAAGAGAGGTTACCAAGAGTATATGCCTAGGGTACTGCAGGGTCTGTCTTGGCAAAAAGGCTTAGGACTCGAAGGTAGGAAGCTACAGTAAAGTAATGAGGTTGGGGCTGGAGGGGCCTACTGTGTCTTTTGAAGCTGTTAGCATTTTGAAAGCTGTTTCAGTACGTCATGTATGTTAGGGCCTTCACACGGATACATTTCATACTTTTTCTACAGGAATGAAAGACTCAGACATGCGCAAGGCATGCAGTGCATATGTAAACAAACATGCAGTACAATCTACGAAAACACGCCTTTAGTACTGCTGCTCCACACCACCTCCCAACGTGGAAAACCTGCAAAACAATCACACCTTTCTTTCCACACTTTAATTGCAGTTACCTCAGTTACAGCAGGTTTCTGTGAATCAAATCTGCTACAGATACTGGGCTCCCAAGCAACAACTACCTTACTGCGTGTGTTTAGGTCAGGCAGTATTTACAGGATGTGTTTATTTACAAGATGTAACAGAAGATTGTTTATAGCATGGATAAACATCTATTTTTCTCCATTCTCTACGCAGACTGCAATAAACCTGCTGTACCTAGCCTTAATAGGACATGGACTGTCTCTGATCTCCTTGATTATTTCACTCGGGATATTCTTCCATTTTAAGTAGGTGCTAAGCTCTTTTAAAAGCAGCATAAAAGTCAACTGAGATGTCCTGCTAACATCTGCCACAACTGTGCTTTAATCCCTGCAGGAGTTTGAGCTGCCAGAGGATAACCCTGCACAAGAACCTTTTCTTCTCCTTCATCCTGAACTCGATCATCACCATTGTCTTTTTAACGGCAGTGGCAAACAACCAGGAGTTAGTGCAACGCAACCCTGTAAGAACCTACGGGCCCAGTGAAAACACCACTGAAAACACCAGTGAAAACACCACTGAAAACACCACTGAACCCGCGGGCACAGTGAAAATACTACTGAAACACCACTGAATCCGCGGGCCCAGTGAAAACACTACTGAAAGCACTAATGAAAACACCACTGAACTTGGGCGACGTTTTGCATCATCAGAAATGTGCTGACAGCTCTTTTTTGGAAATGTCTCCCGCTCAGACCAGCTGCAAAGTTTCGCAGTTCATCCATCTTTATCTCTTTGGATGCAACTATTTCTGGATGCTGTGTGAAGGAATCTACTTGCACACACTCATTGTGGTGGCCGTGTTTGCAGAAAAGCAGCATTTAATGTGGTACTATCTTCTTGGATGGGGTATGTTCTTTCTTGAACTTTCTTTCTTGAACATACATTCATCGGCATTAGTCCAATTCCAGAGATGACAGTCATTGTCTGTTTGTGTTCTTTACAATACTGTAATTTGAATATTTTGTTTTGTATAGGTTTCCCACTCATACCAGCTACAATTCACGCCATAGCCAGAAGTTATTATTACAATGACAAGTGAGTGTCTGTAGTATCTCTACATTTTGCATTTTTCATAGCTTGTGCTCATTACAAACCTCTGCAGTTTCTGAATTCATATTTCATAACAAGCTTACTTAAATTTATCTTTATCAGAGAAATTCTGTCCATATTATTAATATCATAATAAAGGTAAAAGCCTATATGAAATACTGATATACTAATGCAGTTTTTTTCCCTTTTTGCTTTTTAAATCATACCATAGTTGCTGGATCAGTTCTAAAACATCGTTGCTATACATTATCCATGGCCCAATCTGTGCAGCCTTGCTGGTAAGACATCTGGAAGTTTTATGGTTTCTGGTCCTTCTCACTAATTTCCTTTGCTGGTACAACAGCAAACAAAAGATCATGTCTGAAGGGTTGTTTTGCTTGTCAGTTTCATTCATTCAGAAGCTTTTGATAGTGGCTTTAAACATTTTTGAAATGTTTAAGTAATTATGGCAATATCAGGACTGTTATTTATTTAACTTGGTGATTTTATAATTATACAGAGGTAGTTAAGGTTAGGCTTAGAGTAGGGTCAGCCTTCTGGATTTACTAATTAATTCATGCTCTCAGATAGAATTAATCAGCAGCACAATACAAAATCATATCAATATTTGAACTTGAACTTCTACATACATGTATTGTATACATACACATATACAAATGTTTATTTGTAGGGATACAAATATAAACCTTCACCAGATGTCTCAGCATACTGAAACCAAATCAGATCCTTCAAAGAATCCCAATGTTATCCGGTCTAGTACTTTGAAGTCCAATGTCATGTTTCCAGAAATCCGAAATTCAGTTATCCAGTCCAGCAATCTGTAGTCCAGTGTTATCTAGACCCATCAGTATGAACTCCAGTATTATCCAGACCACCAGTATGAACTCCAGTGTTATCCAGTCTAGAAGTTGGCTGTTCATCTTTCATTGTGATCCATCCCAACAGGTGAATCTTTTTTTTCTACTCAACATTGTACGCGTGCTCATTACCAAGCTGAAGGTGACCCACAGAGCAGAGTCCAGCCTCTACATGAAAGCTGTGAGGGCCACTCTGATCCTGGTGCCTCTGTTGGGCATCCAGTATGTCCTGCTCCCCTATAAACCAGCAGGACAAATCTCCTCAGAGATCTATGACTATGTCATGAACATCCTGATGCACTATCAGGTGAGTGTAAAGTAAACATATTGAGTAAAGTAAGTTAAATTAGCTTTGTAAATGTGCGGAGGCTGAAGGTATTGAAGCTTGGCAAGAGTAACCATAATAATAACAAATAATAACATTTTTACTTTACAAGTAAGGAACGCAAAAATTGCAAGAACATGCAAACAATATAAAAATAAAATTTACGGTAGTTTAACAGCTTATAAAAAAGGTAAAAATGAAACACCTCCAAACAGATACAATTCTGTTTAAACAAACCATTATGTCCAGGTTGTTTGAGGCAGGAGTCATAATGTGGTGTGCTGACCAATTACAAGGTTCAGACCACCATGCATGTAAAGTCAGACTCTTGAGACCTCATTTCAAGAGCTGGAGCTGACTGGCCAAAAGACCATCACAGCGCGTGTCACATCGCACAGCTTGCCGACGGGTCAGTCCACTGGGCAAATAATGACTCCATGGGCAGCTTCTTTCTGCAGTGATCTGATGTGCATGTTAAGCATCTCGCTGCCAGAGTGCATAAAAGCACTGGCAAGATCAGAATGAGGTGAGACAGAAAGGAGGAACCAGGGCTGGAAAATCCTGATGTGTGTATTTGCACGCCGACCTGACACAGTTTCTTCTGTTTACAGGGGTTGCTCGTGGCAACTATATTCTGCTTCTTCAATGGGGAGGTACGCATTTTTCCACGGCAACAGAATGCAGTTTTCCTGTTTGTGAGGGTCCAGACTGTATGCTGCATCATTTCCTCTGCCACCTTATAGTCTGGCATGCTGATGGGTCCCTGAAGCAATGTCCTCCCTTAACGCCTGACTTACGCTCTTAAATTAAGGAACAGGCTGGGGTCCAAATACACAGACTTTATAAATGTTGTGTTGCCGCGGAACTGAGTCCAAATGAGCGCTTTGTATTTATAAGTGGCTGCTTTGCGAGCTCATGAAAGCTCGCATACAGACATCTGGGGATGAGTTCCTGGGCGAGGAGTTTATAGAGCAACCAGCAGAGTCCAAGCAGATGTCTTCCAGCCAGAGTGCAGGCTGGACTCAAAGGGGTAGCGAGAGTCTTCAAAGAATGGCTAGAAGGATCTAATCCGACTCACCTGTGTAACATGTGTTAATGCAGACAAGCAATCAACTAAAGTGTGGACGATATATCAACATATATCAATTCTATAGGTAATTCATAAGAAAGTCCTTCATGTTTATATGGGGTGGGCTAACCAGGGTGACTCTCTTGGTGCAGGTACAAGGCGTCCTGAGGAGACACTGGAATCAGTATCACATGCAGTTTGGAAGTACCCTGAACCATTCGGATGCACTGAGGTCAGCTTCCTACACGGCTTCGTCCATCACGGAGGTGCAAGGTTGCTATAGCATCGACGGCCACAGTGAACATTTGAACGGCAAGGGCTGCCTGGAGCCTGACAACACCATCACAAAGTCCGAGAATCTTGCCTGAGCCCACCGACGTTCAGAGCGCAATTGGTTACCATGACGAGGGTCACAAGAACGAACGTTGACCCAGAACCCGATGCCTAAGCACAACAAAGTGTGATGGAAGTGAATCCCTGATCTCACACTGAAAGCTACTGCATTACCTTACACAGGGGACACAGGGAACACATGCGTAAATGGACACAGAGCTTTAAAGATAAAGAAAAAACTTCAGGGTCTTGGTTTTGTACAGAATTTGAAAGTGAATACATTTCATAATGCCATTTTTGGTTTTCTTTTGGTAAGACATTTTGGGCATAAGAAAATTATGATTCTCCATGTAAACTGTACTTGATATTTGCCAGGTTGAAAAATCTATGATTGTGACTTCTACTGCCAACAGTATACTGTGCTGAGATGCACTGTACCAAATGATATACTTCCATCATTTGTAACAATTATACAAAATATTACATATCTCCCTGTTCTGGGAAAGAGCCAGTATCATTTTACATGTCATAGTCAGTGTAGTAATGTAAATTATATTGTTATACTCTGTAAGTTATGTTGCAGTGTACATTCATTGTGTCTTATGTTTTCTGTGCCTTGTCCTAGCACTTCAAAACCAGTTAAACTGAACCAAACACACACCTATATCTGATTTACATGTATGTATATTAAAATCATAGTATAAAGATATAAGCATATAAGACAACACATTGAAGTATATGTAATTTTCTTTAGCTGTTGTTGTTAACCACTAAATTATATCCAGTCCTCACTGAATAATTAGAAAATGTATACTCATAAGAATCATTATGGCACATTTATTTAGTCAAAAACAACACTAATGAACTGAGTACATTTAACAGAGAGGTTCATTTCCAAACAGCTTTCATAATCACTCCTCGTTTAAGTAGAAACTATCATATAATGCAAGCGCTGAACAAAACTGCCGAAATTTCTTACATTCCCCAGGTATTAAGCAACATGTCCTAATATATACCACTTTAGTCTGTGCACATATCATACTAAACTTACAAGTTTATGTGGTAGATATTTGGTTGTTTCTTCGATGGTTTTGTTTGTGTGAGTGTGTGTGTAAGTGTGAGTGCATGTGACTTGAAAGATCGATAAGATTCACTGCAGGACAGTTTCTCACTGTATCCAGATATGGGTATTATTTGTATTTGTTTTGTTTAAGAAAAAGGCATTTGAGACTCAGTGTCTTTGCGTTAAAAATACATCATGTACTGTACATAATGCAGTTGTTATGAAACTCGTATACTAAATGGGTTATTTCTGTTGTTTACGTTGTATGAATGTAAGTCTTTTCTCTGGAGCTGTATTTGTGTAACAGTTCATTCACAAATGTTGGGCAGAGTTGCCATCCTGTTTCCACGCTACCTTGCAATTACAGATAATTAGCAACATGTTTCTTGTTTGAATGTTAATAACTTTACAACTTCTGGACTGTGGTTCATATGTGCACCAGGAGAAGGAAAAAAAACAGTTTGTGAAAAACATCCATTATCAGTACCAAATACCGACAGAATTACGTTAATTTCTTTCGCTCACTGACGTCTGCGAGATTTACGTCATTCAGGCTCCATAGAAACAGCACCTATCAAAGACGCTGTTTCCAGTCTACGTCTCTGCTTAATAAGAAAATTCCAGCTTTAGAGGTAGAGACAGTGTGACTTTGAAAACAGGAGAACAGAATGACAGTCGGCAGGAAGGCCTGTCTGAAACTGGTTTCTTAATGACCTGTCTGAGTCTATCACACACACACACACACACACACACACACACACACGTGCACACACACACACACACAAACTCATCTCTGTTCATGCAAAGGGAAGGTTTTATCCTGCTCTGTTAGACCTGATTCAGCTCTTCAGATACGGTAATTAAGAAGACCTTCATTAGGTGAGTCATGAATGTCGGAACAGGAAAGAACACAAAACCTGCAGTGTTTTAACCATCATGTGGTGGGTTTTGATAGTCTCTCTGTAGACAAAAAGATAAGCAGCACATTTAACATCCTATAGTGAAAATCCAGTACAGAAAAAAAACAATGAACATGTTTGTCTTTGATCCTGCACGTGTAATACTTCACAGTTCAGTTCTAACCATTTGATAAAATTGCTCTTTCTAATGCTCCTGAAAATACTGCCTATCACAATATTTTTGGACTTTATGGCCCATGAGCACATTTGCTTTCATCCTAATGTACCTGTACTGGACCTGCACACCTGGTCTTAGTGACATGGCTGGCATGTGGTGAGATCTAGGACAGAGCAAAAATTAGGTCTGCCTGATTGGATGGGCTGAAAAATAAGGTCTGTCTGATTGGTTGTGCTCACAAATAAGGTCTGTCTGATTGGTTGTGCTGATAACACACGACTACCACAGCATAAAAAACATAAACAGCACAGCACAAACTGGAAATACACACACTACTGCCAAAATACAAACAGGAAACTCGATCACTAACACCACAGCACATACTTGAGACACAATCACTAACACCACAGCAAACACTAGAGACACAATCACTAACACCACAGCACACACGAGACACAATCACTAACACCACAGCACAGTGTGAAAAGGTACAAGTTCCATTAGCAGCTGCTGACTTGCACCCAGAGATCATACTTTCTGGAACTTCTGACCTCAGCAGATTTACAAGCATGGTTAGGGTTAGGAATACCAAGCACAGTATCAGTTTTCTGAGATTACATACTGTCACTCACACACTACTGACCTGAAGGGACATCTCTCTACTCTGGACGGCTCATTACCTGTCTGCAGATCTCAAAGAAAAGACAATTTTATAACCATTAATGACTCCCTTAATCACATATGTGTAGGGGTCAAAGGGTATTGGGAAGGGGATATTTGGATGAAGCCAATCCTCAGTTCTTTGGTGCAGGATAATTCCATCCAGTCCTTCACAGGAGCAGAGGTTAGTAGCAGACAGGCATCAAAACAATCATGTTTACTCTTGTCACAAAGGCAGATGTAGCTTCAGTGTTTAAGAATGCAACATCCTCCTCTGGTGAAGTAGGTAAAGCAAAGTATTTTCAAACACATTTAGATTTGAACTCTACCTAATATATCTGCCATTTTAAGTGCTGAGGTTAATGTGCACTGTGGGGTAGGTGGGCTTGCTGGACAGAAACACTCAACATGTGATAAGCCCTTACCCCTCCCCCTACATACCTGGCCTTGAACACCACATGTTCTTTTCCAAGACTTTCACTGCCATTTCAACAGCTGCCTACATCACTGTCTTTCTCAGAGCCCCCCCGCGATGTCTGACTGACACACACACACATACGTGCACACATGGACGCACACACATACACGCACATGTGCACAAACACACATATACACTCACACACACACACACACACACACACACACACACACACACACACACACACACACACACATACACACACATGCAATGGAATTCCTGTTTACCATAAGGTTGACTTTATTTTTCCAAGATGGGTAATCTTCAAATGACCCATGACATAACCTTTTGTGAACACCACACTCTGGGGTTGCTACAAACCCTAATGAGAAACATGAAACATGTTTATGCTGTAGTGAGTGGCCATAGACTGGATTTGCAGATGTGCTTTGACAATAATGTCTTTGGAACAAGTGTCATGAATCCTCTCACTTTCTTCCAATTTTATGCACAGTTTGCCATTACTGCAAACAGCATGCGAACCAAATTAACCATAAACAATAGACTTATGAAAACATGTTTCCATTAGCTGTAATGGCCAGGGATAGAAAACTATAGTATAGTATTTGGTAAACTATAGTCTAGTATTTACAATTTTACAGTGTATTTGGATATTTAATGGTGGTTGTCTCAAGCCAGCAGTGACCTCAACAAGCTTAAAAACAAGTTTAAATCACCACTGCTGCTGCAGTTCAACACTAACCCTAACCCTAGCAGTTCAACACTAACCCTAACCCTAGCAGTTCAACACTAACCCTAACCCTAGCAGTTCCTTCAGCACAGCACAGGTCATGCCGTGCTATGAACGTTCTTCCACCCTGCTCATCCTGGTCCCCCCTCCCCCCAGAAGCAGGATGTGACCAGTGTTGAATGGGGTTGAGTTTTGCTGATGGACTGTGCATGTCAACAGACATGCAACAGTCAACAGTCGGTAACTGCACTCCTATACAAGTACTCCTATACAAGACACAACAGATAAACTACAGTTGTTAACCATACTATACAAGACACAACAGATGAACTACAGTTGTTAACCATACTATACAAGACACAACAGATGAACTACAGTTGTAAACCATACTATACAAGACAACAGATGAACTACAGTTGTAAACCGTACTATACAAGACACCACAGATGAACTACAGTTGGTGTAGTGTATTCAGTACTGACTCACTCCTTTTCTCAGATGTTGCTGAGTGTACATACAGATCAGTGAATCGGTGGATGACCCATTATGATGGTCCTGTGTTTCTCAAACTATATCAAACCATAGACTGTGCACAGTATCAGTTAGACATTTCTAGCTTTATTTCATTTGTTTGTTTGTTTTGGCATACACAAAGACGTTATGCAAAATCTTACATGCTTATTGTAAGTATCCTACGTTTCCAAGCTGGGAGAGTCTGAAACAGTTTCCCCATACTCAGAACCCTGTGACATGAAAATTTAAAGAAAACATCACATCTTCTGAACATTCAGGCATATATTCAATTTAAAGTTTCATTTTACTACAAACACTATCTGTAACAGTTTTTGTAACAAAATTACATTTAATGTAATTTGGGTTTTTTTTCTTTTACCAGAACTGGAACTGTGTGTCTATCGGTCCCCAGTGTTCTACTCGTAATGGTCTAAATACCAGCCAGACCCAGAGGACCATGGGTCTCTTAATCACGTGTGTTTATCTCCAAACTCGGATAAGAGGAGGAAGCCCACTGCGGCTGTGGTAAGAGCGCATGCTCTGCTCCCCAGGACGGGCTTGCTGGAACAGCCAGATTCCCAGGCAGATTCCCAGGCAGATTCCCAGAGTTTCCTCCTGCTGCTTCCCCACCCTGTCGGCTGTCAGTCCAACACCAATTTAAGGGCCTGGGCTTTATAGCTGGGATATCCTGCTAAAGTTGGCCCAAGTGTGTTACGTTTCTCCTGGAACTGAACTCCACAGTTGGATCCCCAGGAGGGTTTAGGCACCCCAACCCTGGAATGGACCAGATGGAGGATTGTGCTGCTAATAAACACCTCTCTCGACAAACAAAACCACCAGCATATGGAACCAAACCAAACTTGCATGTGTGGACACTCAGCCTTTTAAAACAATGAAATAAAATCATGAAACAGTGTTGTGTGCCTGAAAGTGAACACTGTGAGCATATCTCACAGGTCCAGACTCTTGTTGAGACACTGCATTCCAGAGTCAGTGATGAGGTAAAATATTTTCCAACCTTGTGTGATAAACATTAACCTGGTGACATGTAGCCTAGCAAAGCACATGACCTCATGAGAAACGTGACTACTGTTGCCCTCTTCAGAAGTTCAGAAGTCCACCTAGTCAGTGGCGCCATAAAACCAGGTCTTATATCATGCAGTGACTGACACACACACACACACACACTTAAGAGTCACACTCATCATCCTCATCTGTGAAGTGTCTGTGACATAAATATCCTACCAAGCCAGGGGATGTTTAAAAAGAACATATCATCAATGTCACTTTCATTTCCACTACAGTTCTGTGAAAAAACGCACTGAGTGCAAGAGAAGAGGCAGGAAAGACAGCCAGGCACATCAAGGTTTGTGGGGCAAGAGAACAGATGAAGCAGGGATAGAGAGGGGCAACATTTGAGGTGGTGGGGGGTCAGTGGGGAGTGTACAGGAGAAGACAAGCACTTGGCAAAGACTAGTGTCATTAATAACCATTCAAAACTGTCTGAAAGGCTTTGAGTTTCAGATGAGCAGTTCGGGGAAGTGTATCAGGACGTATATGACAGGGCTTGACACGGGCTTGTAGTGCACAGGATACAAAGGAGCCAAACTGGTGTGCTTTTCCTACCTTATCAGCCCCTTCTATCATAACTAAGGAAATGAAGAGGTAGGAGTGTTCTGAAAAAACATTTACTAGGAATGTACCAGGAATGGCAGATTGTCTAAAGGAGGGTCTCTGATTGGTCCAGGGGGTGGTGGTTAGTAGGAGTCCTGCTTATCAGCAAACTGGACAATTTAAATAAACACACCAGGCTCAGGGGTATATGGAACTGAGGGGCTTTTGATATGGTGATAAGAGAGTGTAGCAAGTTTTATTCTTCAGTTTTACTCTTATTTAAATTTAATGTTTAAAAAAAAAAGTTTTTTATGGTCCAAGATGTAAATCTCTGAAGCTGAAAGATCTCAATATCTCCAGAAGAGAGATTTTGTAGTTACACAAAAGCCCAGCTCTCACTAAATATCTAGATACTCTCCCAGCAGCCATGGATTTGAAGGAAAGAGGTGGAGTCAGAAGGTCGAAGGTCATGAAGCAAACACAAACGGGCACAACATGTTGTTTTAATCTTCTCAGACAGCTTGCGTACTTATGCTTGACACACGTGAGCTGTTTCTAAGCATGGCTAGTTTGTAGTGGGACCACAGTTTGAGTCCCCCTCACACGTCTTGTTTTGTGTTCCACTAAGGGTAAACGCTAAATGTTTGTCACTCAACAAAAATGTTTTCATAGGATATGTCTTGGAGATTTTACACAGATTGTCAGTATGTGAGGTACAAAGCAATCCACATAGTCAACCATGAAAAATGTTATGGCATACTGAAGGATGAAAGCAGACTGGTGTCTGGAGATTTTGGCAATAGTCTATGGAAACTGACTCTGACGGGAACTTTGAGACGAATGGACAATATGCACCCACAAGCTGGAATAGGCAGACACAGTTTTATAAAACATGGTGGTAACCACACTGTGTCATGCAAAATGTCCAACAATTTCACTTTCAGGAACTGCAGGGCTGTGCTGACACATTGTCTTCAGTAGTTCTTTAGTAGTTCTTCAGTAGTTCTTTAATAGTTCTTCTAAATTCTGCCAGATCAGAAATCATATTTTTCCTCTCTTTATAGTTTCTTCACCTAATTTGCATTTATTATGACAAAAATACAGACTCTCCTGAGATCCTGAGATCCTGCTCAAGCACGTCTCCTTCTTCTACATGTACTCTGATATTGGAGTTTCAAAGTTTGTCATCATGGTCATCCCAAAAAGACCAAAAAAATGTGTTTTTTAAATAAATTTGTCAGTTATCTAATTTAGTTGACACTTTACAAGTGGGACCAAACACCATCATCGAACAGGGTCAGAAGGGAGTTTTTCAGATCATGTCGGTGATCCACAAATATGAACAGGATAAGATAGGAGTTTTTCAGATTACGTTGGTGATCCACATATATGAATGAAGAAATATTATTGCCGGGCTGTTAGCTGTCATGTTAAATCTGGCTGTAAATTTTATGAATTTGACCCATAGTTGTTCAGGTAGTGGGGTGTAGTGTGTGCCAGACATTTTTAATGCCTCGCTATTCAGGAGTTCAGTTATATCCTGGAAGAATACACACACAACAGAGACACACACATGTGGAATACACTGCCCTGGGATGTTTGACCGCTGTGTTCTGGGAAACTGTGTGTATGTGTGGGGTGGGGGGGTGGGGTGTTTACAGGCAAAACAGGTGCTGATATCTGAGAGCGGAGCCCCACTTCCCCATTTTGGCCTTGTGCCCGGGGATTACAGTGGGAGGGGAAAAAGCCTCCGAGTTCTTTTGCCAGCCTCCTGGAGGATTACCGCACCGCCGAGTGGGTTCTGCTGGAGTCCTAGATTAGCTGAACGCTTACAGAATTATCAGCCACGAAGTCTGAGCCAGACTCAATTCTCTAGTTTCACACACAGCCTTCAGTAAACGCTTACTTTGCTAGAACAGTACTTATGCTGGCAACCCACACAGGAGACGCCACATCTTCAGATAGGTAATAATCAGTTTGCATCCACTACAAAATGTTAGAGCTGACATTTTCCTTGATGGACTGATAGGACTGCCATCAGTAATGCAAGATTGACAACACAACCTGCTCCTCAGGATCTATGGATACAGCTGACCGCTTTTGCACACATGTTGGTCTAAATCAGCATGAATCAGGACGGTGACCACAGCCTGACACATCTCACACTGCGGCTCAGGTCCTGAGAATCACTGATGTGCAGTGAAATTACAGGCCTGTGCATGGTATCCCACACAGTGCCTCACTGTCCTCAGATTCTCCTAAAGAGCACTTCCAGGGTTGAAGCAGACGTGCGTCATCCACTGGGATATGTGACAGTTGCCGACGTGTGAACCTGTGTGGAGACAGGTGCTTCACATTTGAGAGCCCAAACGGAGAGTGTGGATGGGGGGATTAAGAGAGGGAGAGCTGGGGGTGCATGCAACCATAGCTGTTCCTCTGTCTGCATGTCACCCTGCCGGGGAGAAGAGCCTCTAAAACAGCCAGTACACTCAGTGTTAGATAGATAGATAGATAGATAGATAGATAGATAGATAGATAGATAGATAGATAGATAGACTTAATGAAGTTCATTCAAGGGCTGTCAATGGTGTCAGGAAGCCCATCTTTCCACAGAGTAAAAACGACTTTTAAACAGGACGTTTTAAAAACAAAACACAGAGAGAAAGTTCCTGACATCCATTTCTTCTTTTCAGCAGCACCATGAACGCACTGTGCTCAAAGAGCTTTTGTTCTCAAGAGCTATTAGAACATATTATTATTGTTCTCAAGAGCTATTAGAACATATTATTATTGTTCTCAAGAGCTATTAGAACATGTTATTTCATCACTGCTTAATAATAAAAATAAAAAAAAACTTTAATGTTTTCAATTTCCACCTAAATGACTGTTTACGTCAGCGAATATCTGTGAGAATGTGAGAAAAGTCTTGCTTTTTGCTTGGTCTTCCTGTGATTGTCAGCAAATCACAGACAAGGAAGTATTTTGCCAACTAGTGCTGATTAAGGCCTGAGAGATGCCTTTCCCAACACCGAAGCAAAGTAAACAAAGGAAACATTACAATGATGAAATAAAACAAGACTTTCTTTTAAAACAAACTTTCTTTTAAAAAATGTGCTTTTAAAAGTGAGGTTTAAGCGTAGTGTTTTATCTGTAGATATTCCAGATCTGTATTCAGACATTCAAACATCTTTTGTCTTGTTCAACTACAGCAGTGTACAGGGAATTGCACATGAAAACATTTCTGTGCGTTACTTCATCGGTCATCTTTGAAAGAGTTCACGTGAAGGTGAACCTCTTTCCTCTTCACAGACAGGAGACCTGTCCCATTAGAAAGATTTTCTCAGTTCATGTTATTGAAAGAAAAAAAGGGGAAAGTGTAATCCACATTAGATGAGACCCACTGGCGGTATTTCGCCGCGAAACAAATCATAGGAAATTAATGCTAAAACTTTAATTGTGTTTTCGTGGGAGACTCGTGAACTCATGATACTCTCGTCAGGGACGAGCAAAATTCCCAGCTGCAATGCAACCGGGAATTCTCAGTAAGCAAAACCACAGGCTGGAAAATGCCCAGTATAATTATCCAGGGATAACGTCTGTATGACTTGATTCTGTCCTTAGTAATGATGAATCTTTGCTCCAGGGATACATCTGCAGTACATGATTCTGTCCTTTATGGGCTGATACTCGGTCGTCCATCTTCTGGACTGCATACAAAAGTGCAAAGGATAGCAGAACCTTTAGAATTACTGGACAACAAAATTATTTTTCATTTCAGGGACACTGCCTCTGATATAATACATGTGACATACATGGTTATAGCATCTGAAATTGCTCTAATCTGAATTAATAATATCAGCGTCTTTGTATGCAATATACATCTGAATTAAAAAGAACATTTATGCCTCATAGCACATACTGTTTAGTACACATGTGCACACGCACACACACACACACACACACACACGTGTGGCACCTATTCACAGATCCATTCACTATCTCCCTTACATCACATTTCTTTCTAACCTGTGCACACAGGCATTCCAGTTGCATCTTCATCCTCTAGGTTGGTATATTTTGAGTGTGCATGTGTTTGTGTGTGTGTGTGTGTGTGTGTGTGTGTGTAGGGGAGTGAGGGACCTACACATCTCCCTGCTCGTGTTTTTCAGCAGGAGACCACTCTTTGAATCGTGATGAGGATGAATCACCACAGTCCTGTCAAACCACTTCATGGCTCTGTCAGCGTTAGCAGAGATTATTCAAGCTTCTATGTGGAGAGACTGGGATAAAATAGCACATATACACATACACAAAGCCGCTTCAATATGACTGATTTGATTTTGAGATGATGAATAAAATCTCTCTACACTCTGTGTGATCCTCCATGCTCCATGCCCAACTGCCCCCCCAGCTCACCTCCCCCATGCTCTGTGCCCATCCCCCATGCCCTGTGCCCTTCCCCCATGCCTATGCAGATAGCTTAATGTCATCTCTGCAGTTTTATGTTCAAGAGTGGAACACCTCACAAGAGTGGAACACCTCAAAGAATGGAACACCTCACAAGAGTGGAACACCTCAAAGAATGGAACACCTCACAAGAGTGGAACACCTCACAAGAGTGGAACACCTCAAAGAATAGAACACCTCACAAGAGTGGAACACCTCAAAGAATGGAACACCTCACAAGAGTGGAACACCTCAAAGAATGGAACACCTCACAAGAGTGGAACACCTCACAAGAGTGGAACACCTCAAAGAATAGAACACCTCACAAGAGGTCACATTAATGGCTGCCAAAACATGCACAGGGCCAGCAAAGCCACCCAGAGCAAACACAACGTCCCGCACCCTTTCCAGATGTTGCTCCGCGGGACTGATATTGTGTTGAATGTACCAAATAAAATTTCCAAATGATTCGTCTCTGCCTGATTTACTTGTAAAACAGCAGTTTAGAAAAGGTTCCCAGTACAGCAGGGTCCATGCAAGACCCAGAATGTTCTGACAGGGTCCAAAGGTCTGAGTCAACTGCTAAGAACTTTTATCACTGTTATCATTTATCAAAAACAAATACAGTACCTTACTCAGTAAATACTGACATTATTTAGCTAAACCTGAGAAAATTATGTTTTTGATAAATCCTTTTTAAAATGTAACTTGCGTTAGCATTAGCATTGCATTATGTTTAAATATGTCCTCTCCATTCTTATGCTACCAACACTGGCTGAATCAGTGTGTTCTTCTGTGAATTACTGTCAACTTTCACAAAGGACACAAACAATAATGTAATGTCTGCTAGCTTTTTGCTAATAATAAAAAATGCTAATTGCTAACAGAGGTGACAGAAAGGGTCACAAAGCAGCATCACAGGATAAGGAGAGTTAGGGTTCCTATGCGAAGGTCAGACCTGGACCTCCAAAAATCTGGAGCAAAACAGAAGAGTCCCACTCATGTCACAGGAACAGAGGCTGCATCAGGAAGTGCTCCGTGTTTAAACTGACACCCGGTGCAGATTCACAAGGGACATATCTGCCCTTTACATCAAGTGATATCAGCAGCTTTGGTCTCTGAACAGAGAAGAACTTGGGGGAAAAAAGGAAGGGGCCATAACATGCGATGTATAATAATAATTATTATTGTAATAATTATGGGTTATTGTATGGATATGTTAGAAGCCACATTTGGCAATAATACACTGTAATGATTCATATTTAATACATACATATTTAATCAAATAAATATTAATAGACCAAATAATTAATAGACATATTTAATAGATGTTATTATTCACATTTTAAAGATATTTGAAAATGTACTTTTCTTCATGTTTCTTAGGATAAATGTTTGTGAAATTAAACAGAAAACTATTTTCTGCAGTAAACATGTTAACATAAATTTAAAAATGTTACAAATGCACTTACAAAATGTTACGGAAGCATTTACAAGTAACAACCTGTAACAGTGAATCCAAAAAACCTCAAACAAGTCTCTTGTACTGCTGTGGTCTTCTGAGGTATAATGGTAACGTATTCACTGTCAGCAAAGTTTTACCTTCTCAGTTTTCTCTCATTGTTCAGGCTGGACATACAAAAGCCCATGCAGGAACCTACGGAAGGGCTAAGTCACCCAGATAGATGGTGCCATTTCCTGCCCACAGGCAGTCAGCCTACCAGCCTACCAGCTGTACATGCAGCACAGGGACAAGCATGGTTGGTGCAGAGAGTCTTTAACCACGAACACCTCAAAGTCCATTTCACTTCAGCCCAAGACACTGAAGATGAGGATACAAAAGATGCCCCCACTGAGAAACTCATTAAAACAGCTGAATTTACCCACAGAATTCATTTTAAAATGGTTGAACTGATTCCACAACAGAGTCACCATTATCCAAAACAGCTTTCTTAGACTGACCTGTTTTGTGAAGTATAAAACACATTTACTTTCATCTCTCAAGGACAACAGTGAAGGTCTGATTCAGTTGATTTTGTGAGGCTTTTAGAAGACCAAAGATCTTAATCAGGTGCGATTGATTATGGAAAACAGAAGCAGGACTGGTAAATAGCCACAGACAGGCAGGGTTTTGGGGAAATAGGAGGACTCTACATGGAGACAGTGAATGTGCATGACTGGACAGGCGGAAGCGGAAGAATCTATGAGAATCAGATAGAAAACTGTGGGAACAAACACTAAAACAGAGTGGAAAGGTCATGAAAGGTCATACATACATTTGGTTTTCTTCCAAAAAAAATGTGGTGTGCAGAAAAAAGGCTCAGCTTTCCACAGCGGAGCAGAGAAAACTACAGGACATTCTCTGTCCCTCCCTCCTCTTTTATTACGATGTTTTATTCGCATATTATTTAAATAAATGTGCATTAAATATGTGAAGCATGTTTATTGTACTAATGGTTATCGACAATAAGTTGTACAATTAAAGTTATAATAATAATAATTATTATTATTGAAAGAATACAACTCAATGCCACACACATGGATACTTGAACGCATGACAAAGGGACATTGACTCCCTGATTCCCTTGAGCAAGATGTAACAAGATCTTGACCAGCAGTCAAGTGAAAGAGGGCTGTATAACACCAGACCAGATCCAAGATGAAGACGGTACACAGACGTAGCAAGGAGAGCCTACACTAAAGACTAAAGGAGAGACACAAAAAATGGTTCATACAGAACTACGCAAGACACAAGCTGGACACCACCATGTCCAAACTGGAGGAGCCACAGAGAGTGATAGAGAACAACACGGCTAAGATCCTGTGGGGCTTCCAGATCAAGGCAGATAAACAAATAGACAAATCACCCCAAATTTCCCTTTTCCCTACAGGGACAGCAATGAAAACAAGGAGGACAGAGATGTCAAGGGCAACAGCACAACGTAAAAACTGTAAAGGGCTTAACAAACATCTAACAAATGTTTCCTGGTATCCTGGTGGACAGCACACGTTAGGCTGAAAGAATTTACGGGAATGGACCATCCCGGAGGGGCACAGTGGAAGAGGATGAAAACTTCCTGCATATGGTGCAGTTAATGTGTCTGAGATTACTACACACAGAGAACAGAGAACTTCACCACGTCTGCTCCCCCCAACACTCTCTACCCCTCTGCCAGTTTAATCTCCTTTTCTTACAAAGCTGGCCGTGTTATGTTTTATGATGTTTTGGCTGTCGAATGTGTTTTTGAGGTTCTTTCACACTGCCTTCTTTTTTAGCGCTTGCCTGAGTGTCAGTGGGAAAAACTTCTCCAGCCAGCCATCCTGAATGACATCACCTATGCTCAGGGTATGAGGAAAATGAACTACTGAACTGAACTGTACAGACACAGGAACAGTCAAACAGAAAGGTCCAAAAAAACTGTGATGTATTTTTAGCACTAGAGAAAGACCAGAGAAGTGGAAGAAGCAATGAGGATTACATTAACAACAAAACCCAAGAGGTTCTCTTTAACAGACCAGAGTCACAGATGTTAGCGTGAGCCTGGTGTGATACTTCTGTCTCCAAAGAATTGCATGCATTAATAACAACAATAATAATAATGTTACATTTATATAGCGTCTTTCATAAACACAATGACATTCCAGTACATTAGATTACATTACATTACTGTGACCGGGGCAGAACAGAAGGAGTGAGAGAAAGAGGAGTCTTTATTCTCCATCACAACTCACAGTGGTACAAACACAAACTGCAAATAAAAGTACAAGCATTAAGAAATGTGTAGACACTGATTCAAGGCAGAGCCACAAGCAGATAGCTTTTCTCAGAAGAATCTCAAGGTAATGCAGCATCTATGGTCAGGACCTTAAATACTCAAATAGAAATAAGCAACAGGTGCAGGGAATGAATTAATACTCGGGTTATTGGGAGTGAATTTTAGTTACATTTCAAAACCAATCTAGAATTTGATACTAGTATCAAATACTATTCTAGTATTAGTATTCTATTATTAGTATTCTAGTATTATTATTGTAGTATTACTATTCTAATAAAAACACATTTAAACATGTTTAAAAAGTATAAGAATGTTTACTTTTTATGTTTAAATGGAAATGGGAAAACAAATCTCAACCATTAATGACATGGAAAAACTATTACTAGTACAATTATATTCAAATGTAATAGATATAAAATAACATTAGATGGTAATGCATTCCTTAGAAAACCTTTTTTGTATAAAATGAAACTTTGTAGTAATCAAAATGAAGGCTCAGTGATTTCTACAAATGTAATACTAGCATGAATAACATTACATATAAAAAACCCTCATAAGTGGCTTGGATAACAACTAAAATAGTTATATTTGTGTAGTAGGAGTTTTCACTCATGAATAGAATTTCTTCTCATTATTATTTAATGATATGTTTAATCAAAGCTTAATCAGAAACCACAGGTATAGTGAACATGTGTGTGAGAACCATGATTATATGAACGAGGAGTTTCTCATCTCAGTTGATTGGAACATATAGCTCCAGAAACAGAAATACAGCATATAGCAGAAGGCAGGAAAGCACACACACACATACACAGAGAGTTTGTGTTGGAAATTGCAGAGAAAGTTTGTGTGTGTGTGCGCTTGTTTGTGTGTGCATGCATATGTGTGTGTGTGTGTGTGTGTGTGTGAATGTATGAATGTATATGTATGCCTATGTCTGGATGTGTGTATGCGTTCACATGAATATGTGTGGACATGCTGGGAAAGGAAGTCAGGAAATGGGAGCGTAGTGAGTAACAGAGAGTACTCAGTTACTCGGTCTCATAAGTTTGCTAGATCCATGAAACTTCTGCAAGAAAGGACAATTAAACAGGAAGTGGCACAGGGGGGCTAGTGTTTATAATGAGGGGTTGTAATTTGCGCTAATGAGAACAAGGGGGAAAATCTGTGTGCTAAAACAATTGTTGTGTTAACAGGGCATTAGAGGAAGAGAGCTGCAGTTAACACCAGTTTTGATTAGTTCTTAATCATCTCAAATGACTAGTGCAGTGGTAGGAGTACACTGCTACTCACCTGTGCACACCATGGTCTAAACAATTAAACAAAGAATATAATGGTTTGTATGTAACCATCTGAGCTCATCTTATGTAATACTATTTAGTTTTTACTGGTTACATTGTTTAGTATTTTTCTCACACAGTGAAAAGTCTCTGCTGAAAAGCATTTCTTCGTGAATGATTTCCGATTCATATAGTAGTAACTATAGCAACTGCACTATTATAGACTGTTTAAAGTAACAGTAAATATTATATTGATGCAGAGTGGAACCTTATAGATTCTAATGGAAGGTGTTTTTTAGTCTTCTATCTCCAGGTCTGGAAAGTGCAAACAACACTACTAACAATCAGAGACTTTGGGCAAGACTTAATGCTGCCATTGGCCTGACTATCTCTGAATCATAAAAGCACCAACAAAAACATGGAGGCTTGAATGCTTCCCATCGATGAAGAAGTTCCACAATGAATACAAGGATAATACAAGAGTAAATGGGCTACTGGGACAAATCATAGATGGATGAGAGGAAGCACAGAGTTGTGCAGAACAACAATGCTAAAGTCCTGCGGGATTCCCAGATCCAGACAGATAAACAATTAGTGGTAAAGTCAGTGATCGTGATAGCAGCTCAGATGCAGAAAGCAGCAGTGGTAATAGATGTTCCCAAATAATGGAAACTTCAAAAGGAAGGAATATGAAAAGTTGAAGAAATACCAGGCACTGAAAGAAGAAATATAGAAAGAATGTGGAAAGTTAACACCAAGGTTGTTCCAGTAATGACAGAGGCACTGGGGCTCTGATCCCTAACCTGGAGGAGATACTCCAACAGATCCCAGGAATTACATCATCAGTCTCAATCCAGAAGAACACAATCCTTTTTTGGACAGGTTTAGAAGAAAAACACTATGGATGCATAGTTCATGATCCCAGTGAGGCACTGACTAGAGAGAGATGCAATACATCAGGCATAAACATTTGGCAGACATCAGTCTCTACACTGCAAAATAAAGCATTGCTACAAACACCTGATTTGTTTTCCATGTGGTTGAGCTTTGTATCTTGTGAACTCACAATTGAAATTAAAAAGTAAAATGAAGGAGAACTGCAGTCTTTAGTCACCCCCAGATGGTCCACATTTTCCTCTTACACAGGCCCAGTTGTGTTGGGGGCTGATCCAAAAAATGGTGCCTGTCTGGAGGTCCCTGTGGATTGGCTTAGGAAAATCACACAGGTTCAGTCCTCATGATTGAGCTGGGAAAATCACACAGTTCCAGTCCTCAGGATTTTGCGATCCAGGCTTGGGTGAAGCAAACAAGAAGTCTGTGAGGCTGAACAGGGAGTGGTGACAGCATCTGCAGTTCAGAGCAAGAAGGCATGTTTTCAGTGGCAGTTTAACAGGCACTGAATAAACACATGACCTAAACAAACTTCCATACTGTCTCTTGGGAATGCAATGGACAGACACTCTTATCCAAACTGACTTTTTCAGCATGACAGTGTGCATGGGTGAACACCAAAACATCAGGAAACACTTAAAGACAATCAGTATCTCAAGAGATGAATAAATAAATGAATGAATGAATGAATATATAATGGTCAAAACTACTTTATTAAAGCGAGAACATAAGATTCTCTTATGTGTAGGTAATGTAATGACACGTCCTTCATCCACTGATTACCGCTGTACCAACCACTATCTCCCCTTCCCCAACTACAGCCCCACCTCCTACCCCAGGCCAACCTCCATTCCAGGAAATGGCGTACAAAAAGCTATCAGTATCAGAAAGGTCAGGAAACTAAGCAAAAACAGCACATTTTAAGGTCCTTTTAATTGTCCAAACATCTGTCAGTAGCTCTAAAATAGGAGGTTTTGTCTTACTTTAAGACTCATAAGCAAACAGCATTGTTGATGGACAGAGATGCTGTCAAAGCAAGATGACTGGAGTGAAGAGGAAGGAGTAATGGGAGACAATGCCATTGTTTATTGTTGAAAGAGGTTCTCAGGAATGTACCTACAGAAAGAGAGGCAGCAGTCTCTCTATTTACAGTTTAAAAAAAAACAAAAAAAAATGAAACCAAAAAAGTTTAGACATGTTTTGCAAGCAATTCATCACATACTGTACAATAGATATAATACACACACACACATGCACACAGTCACATTGTGGAAAGCAAACAGTACTTGAATTACATAACAAAAGTTGATTGAGATGGCGAACTGTTTGCCATCTGGTATGTAACAGTTATGTAACAGAATGTCTGTCTGCATGGCTCTCTAGCATAAGGGGACATTGAGATTTATTTCACATACACTCAGGAACCCAAAACACTCAGTGTTTTCTCTATGAAAGGAATCCATGCCAAACTCCATTATAATGCAGGGGTTTGCGGCTCATTTGCACAGGAACACCACATCAGCAGGGCGATGTGGCCTTTGGAGTAACACTTTAATTAGGCAGATTGGAGATGCAGCTCTTCACGGCTTCAGAAATGAAGATGTGTCAAGAAACACTGGGACACAAGGTGAGGGCTTCACTGGTGACACCATGGTGACACCATGGTGACATGTCGAGGCAAGCCTGAAAATCGAACATGACAAATGGCAAGAAGTACTAGTAAATTTCTCAAAGTCCACAAAATCGCCATCATCTTTCCTCAGAGAAATGAATGAAGGTGAGGTATCTAATTCTACTGCTGTAACCGTGCCACCTAAAACTGAACAAACAGCTACATAGTTCAGTAAAATCAGAACAAATCAGAGCAAACAAGTATTGCATTAGCACACAGCTTGTGTTTATTTCAATCACCTACAACTGCAAATGACAGAAGAACATATTGATGTGTTTGAATTGTATAGCAAGGAGATTTCTCCACTGTACAACACGTGTGAATTATTTTCTTAAGTGCCCATTTAATCCTGATGTGAATAAAATTATAAAATTGAAAAGGAAGAAGGTATAGATAGACAGGGTGAAGCATTACTGAAGCAGAACCAAAGCTTCTGCTCTGCTCCACTATCCTCTCATCACCATGGCAACATCCACCTCTCTCTCATTCTCTTTCTCTCACACACACACACACACACACACACACACACACACACACACACACACACACACACACACACACACACA
>JAOYMR010000006.1:21817802-21837285 GCA_025802075.1 Tenebrosternarchus preto | reverse complement strand
CCCCCCCCCCCCCCCCCCCGCCGCCCGGCCCCACGCGGTCCGCCGTGACCTCGTCTGGGCTGAGTCGGTCCGGGGGGTTCTGGTGTCTGCGGTGATGGTGTCTGGGGTGATGGTGTGCAGGGTGATGGTGTCTGGGGTGATGGTGTGCGGGGTGATGGTGTCTGGGGTGATGGTGTGCGGGGTGATGGTGTTCGGGGGGTGATGATGTGCGGGGTGATGGTGTTTGGGGTGATGGTGTCCGGGGGGGTCTCCTGGGTGAGAGGGGTGGGCTATAATCATGCCAGTGTGCTTTGAAACCCTGCCACTGTAAATGTCCTGCAACATTGGCAGACTGCAGCCCGTGTTTCCCTCAGTTGCCCTGGTGATGTGCTGAAGTTTGGCTCACTCCTGTGAGTTAAAGGATTCCAACCAGATGTTTATGGATGAGGTGGGGACGGGCTCAATGATCGCCATGTAGAACTGGATCATAATGGCCTGTGGCAGGTTGAATTTCATCAGCTGCCACAGAAAGAACATCCACTGCCGCTAGACTCTTCAGTCCCTGAATATTGTGGGGCCCAGGAGCTTAAAAGACACCACAGTGGAAACCACAGAGCCGCTGATGGGCTGGGGGGCTGAGTCAAAAGTCCACCACCTTCTATACCGCAGCTGTGGCTGCACCAGGACAATAGCTGTTCAGTTTTCTTTCTATAGGCATACTGCTTAAACCAGTTGTGTTCTTGTTTAAGTGTCTTTCACTGAGCTGGTTCTGTCTAACATCTGTTATGCCCTGTTATGCCAGATTTGCCCTTTTCAGAAAAACTGTGGATCTGAGGCAGACATAGCTGGCTGTGCTTTTCTACATAACGTTCCAGTTTTTCTGTTCTTGTGATGTTCTTGTAGTCACCTGGTACTGTGGCTCAAGCAAGGTACTAGTAACCCCAGGGAGATGGGCTCAGTTCCCATGGAGCATATGTACAGTCACACTGATAAACATGAAAGTTGCTCTGGGTAAGAGCAAGTGCCAAATACTGCAGGTGTAAATAAAGAGAGTGGCCTTTTAGGCCCTTTGCAATCCACACTAAGTTCCCAGCTTATGCAGCCGGTCCTGATGCTCCAGTTTCAATAACAGGTGTTAGTTTAAACAGCTATTGCCATGTTTAAGGGTCTTTCCATTACCGAGACCAAGACTAACAAATGGGATTTGAACCCATTCTCCTGGTGGAGGCTAGAAGCAGAAGGTGTTGTGGACCAGTCTTTCTAGAGCATGTTTGTAAGTCACTCTGGATAAAAGCCTCTGCTAAATGCAATAAATGTAAAAGCTAAAATGCCTTTTAAAAAAACAAACAAAAAAAAAAAAACACTTTTTTAAATTGTGAAGGAAGTTCTTGCACATGCTGATCCTCCTGTCCTCCTCTGCATGTGTGTTTGTTTTCTTGAATGTATGCATCACTGACGTGGCAGGGACACGTTCAGGTGATGAGCTAATGGTGAACAGCTGGATGAATGAGACTGCATCAGCAGAAACCCTATGGTTCACTTCAAGTAGCTCAGATTTCATGCAAGTGTCTACAGACCCACAGACTTTATAGCTGTTCTGGGAAAATAGGTCTGCTGTGCGTATGTAGAAAACACGATTTGGTCCTTGGTGGAATTCGGGTCATGACATGAGTTTTAGCCTCTACTTCACTGACGAGGTGGTCGGAGGGTGTTATTTACTCGCATTTGTGCCATGCATTATTCATTAATTATATTATTGTTGTTGTTGTTAAAGTTTTGCTTAATTTGACCTATTTGTTTGACCTAAGTAGTTATATTCTGAAATGTGTTACTGGCAATTTGCAGCAGGGACAATATGATCTTCAAAGCATCTGACCTTTCACCCTAGTCTGATGGAACTCCTTAGATCAAAGGATAAGCTTTTACCTCCAGCCATCTCTATGAGGCTATGTATGTTTTTTTAGTGAAGTCTGTGTATGCTGTTCCAGTATTTATCGAAACACTGCCTCCCCCTAGTGGTTAATTTGTATGCGCAATGATTTGTTTTTTTCTGTGATGACTCGAACTCGGATTTAATGTTGTCAGTTGTTTGGTTGATCACTTTAGGAAAAGCCCTCCTGCTCTCTCCTTTCATATTTGCTTTGTTGACATGACTACAACATATATAGCAGAAGATAGATTCATTCTGTGAGATTATATTTGAGGGTAAGGCAGTTTTTTTAGTATAGTTCGTTTTATATGTAAATGCTTCTATGCATTGTTATATGTAAAACAACTTCTTAGCCATGGCTAAATTAAAAAAAATCGTAACAAACATAATATATGCAGGCCTAGATGTGCGGTGGATACTCCACTGTCTTACTGTACAAAACAAAAACGAGTGAGTACTAAAATTTTGTTGGATTACCAGTTTGAAACAGAAGGTATTAATAAAGTTATTGCTTCCAGAGTACATCTCAACTCGATCAGTTAGATGTGTTTACGTTGATTCCATAGTTACAGATTGCAATGACGTTTTACAAATGCTTTAGACGTATAGGTGGTTCGAAAGAGTGTCGATATAGACATTATTACGACCCAAAAGGTACGTTATGCTGCTCAAAGTGCTGTCCTCCATCAAACTACAGTGTAAAGCATCCTGGAACTGTTGGCCCAGAAACTGTGACGCTGCAAATGGATGCACCTCGAGACACAAAACGTTACACAAAACGTTTCCACTTTTACAGCAAAATATCAGGAGGGCAAAAACTCTAAATGGTTCATCCAACACATTCTTACAATTTCATTAACCCTCCTGTTGTGTTCTGGTAAAATCTGACTGATTTACAAGTTTCCTCTCTAAAATGTGCAGTAAGTTTCTTCTGTTTGTCATGAGGTTCCATGACTTTGTCTCAGCATGGTATTTGCACAAATTAAAGTAAGTATGAAATATTTGTATAACATTTTTGTGTGATTTATGGAACTTGTATAAACCCTAGGTGTTCCCGTTCAAACATGACCGGTCATTGGAAATTAATGGGTAAGATTACAATTAGTGTGTAAAACAGTTCAAGCACATATATTCTGCTTTCTCACACCTCAACACGCAAGTGTCTTTGAGCACACACACACACACAACACACACAAACACACATACATATACACAAATCTTATGCCTCTTTTTGGCTTCCATGGCAACTCCCACAGGAACTGTTGACAATACAGATTTTATCGCAAGGGAACCACACCTATTGAAAAACAAAACTGTAAAATTGTTTCAATCATACAACTTTCTTGCAGCTCTGGTGTATTTTTCGGATGCCTTGCTCACAGTTCAGTCTATTGCAGCACAATGGCAAAGAGGTAAACTGCTGCTGAAGCTTAATGGATTTTTTTTCCTGAATATCATCCCCAATTGAGAGAACAGGTCTATAATGCCTTTGTGATTTGGATCAAAGAACATGCGACAACCACAAGTATACAAGTATATTACCCAACAACCTCAGCATAATGCTGAAAAACCCAACATGCTCATGTGAGTCTTTTCTACAATAAAAAAAAAACTGTAAATGTTAATACAGTACAAGCATTACTTTTCTAGTGTAATTTGGTTCTCCCTGTTTACATTTGGGCTCTTGTTTTCAGTAAATAAATGATTCCAGTCAGTCTTGACCGAGAACACAAAGGTCGTTATTTTGTGTCACAGTTTAGAAAATTTACCTGGTTTAAATAAATTGATTTTGGTAATCATTTCAGTGACGTGCGTGCTCTGTGGCAAATAGTACAATAGGTTTCATCTCAGTAAAATAATATGTATATAAACATTTTTCCCTAAAAATACAAGTGGTATGAGCTCACGTAAATGAACCTTGCAAGACATACACAAAAAAAATTCAAGTTCAAACTTGTAATGCTCACTTGTAAAACTTCTAAGAGCTGAAGTTGATAAAAAAAAAAGATCTAATACAACATTTCTTGATAATATATGTATTTATCGAGATTAATAATCGGGATCGGGAACACTATATGTATTAGCCGAAACGAACACAACAGCAGTAATAATACTCTAACTGCACAGGCCTATGATATTGCAACGGCCATGGTTTGTTTAGAATTGTAAGACCCTAACATTTGTAACTCAAACGTGGACGTCTCTAACCTTGGCACTAGATGGCAGTATAAACACAGGCCCACATTCAAAAGGTTTTCCAGAAAAGAAAAAAAGGGGTTTAAATTATACTGTAATTTGGGGTCTTGGGGGGAAAAAAAACTCTTTAGTGTAGAATTACGTTTAGTCTGTGCATGTAACCCCATTTTTAATTAGTAGTTAATCTAGTTAATGAAAATAATGGCAATTCATACAGCGTCAGATTTTATAATTAGATGGAACATTTTCGATTAACCCATCCAGATGAGGATAGTAAAATTTATGTGACATTTTGATTGCGAGAATTTATGTCTTGTAGGCGTGTCCCCCTCTCCGATAGCGTGTCTTCATTGGTCAGGCGCGTGAACCGCGAAGACTCCCGCAAGCTCCTCTCCGCCGCGAGCCCGCGAGGACTCCGTCAAGCGCAGCGGTTTAACGGCACTTTCATAACTCACGATCAAGGAGAAGAACGGGGAACTAAAAAAAAAAAAGAATAAAAAATCCGTTGTTCTTCGTTAAACCACCAGCATTTCTAGTAAGTTTTTTTGTTGTTGTTTTACTTTGGGGAAAGTGTTGTTGTTTTTTTGCTATTGCGGAGTTAAATCTTGTCGGGTAAAAAATCGTTAGTTACTGTAAACATCACCGATTTATCAGACAGGATTTATAAATAGTAAAACCTTATTTTAGCCAGAGAGCTGGACTACTAGCGTATTTTCAACGAGATGTTATTTCAACATGCCGATCTAGCTTATTAGTTACATAAGTTTAATAATAATGCTATAAATTAAACTTTTATTACACGTTTATTAGTAAATCACACATTTATATCAGCGAAGCGATAACAGAGGTATAACTACAATAGCTTATTTAACAATTAAACATTGTTAGCATGGGTAGCTAGCTAACACTAAAGGTGTAAATTAACTATTTTAGGACGTTTGGGAGATTACAGTAAAGTATCGTAATCTCCAGTTTGGACAATGAAGTCAAGTTGACAGGTAGATGGGCAGTTATTAGTAGATACCAGTTAACTTACAATGAAGTAATGTTGACAGGTAGGTAGTTATTGGTAGAGCTACCAGTTAACTTACAATTTACAGTAAAACCTAAAATATAAATTTTAAGTATGGACTTCCAACCCTAGGTTAACTAGCTAGCTAGAATTAAACTTGCGTTACAGATCTGTAACTTTATCCATATAACCAGACAACCTAAAGTCATTTATTTTAGCTCGCATAGGTTTCTATTTTTTCAGCTATCATACATAGACGTTACCTTATCTAGGCCTAATCATGTTGAGAAGGGACAAACAATGAATCCTAACTGTCGAGATTGGTTTTTTTTTTCCATTCAGTGCTCATCTTTTGAATCTGAGTTTGCCCATGTTGTGATTACTTCTGACAGGATGAAAATGTTTAAGTGTTTATTTAATTTGAATGCATTAAAAAAAATCTACTGTAGTTTCAAACGACGAAAAGATCAGTATTGTTTATTCATGTATATTTTTTCTCCCTAAAAAGTAGCATAGTAGGCACTGGAAAAAGAAAAACTGGAAGCGTCTAACTGTCTTCTCATTGCAGTGAGGAAAATATGAAATTACTCAAAAAGCCAAACTTAATTTCCATGTAATGCCCTACTTTACACAAGTATTTATATTTGAACACTGTGGAAGAAAACCATTTCTTTCTGAAGTTAAACGTTTGATTTCCCTGTTAGTTTTCAAAGCTTAAAATTAATTGTGCTAAATGGCATACATGACTCAGCATGTCCTCATGGAATAAACTAAATAACATTACAATTTAGATCTCATCACACTCATATTTCAGACTGTTGAACGCATTATGCACCAAGTAGGCTAAATGCCACAAGGCGTAATGTTGATATGCTGTATTCTCTCTGACAGTACAAGATACTGAATGGCTTGCATCCAGTGGCCTCATTTTGTTGGAAGATTTGCTCAGCAGGAATGACACCAGCCCTCACCAAGATATCAAAAAAAGCTGCCAGAATTCCTGTTTCCATTCCTGCTTTAACAGAACACATGGATTCCAGCAGTTCTTTTCTGGGCATGGACGCAGAGTCTGAGGCTAAAGGGTTGGGAGAATGCTACGCTCATGACCTTTGGCTAAACCTCTCGTCCCTGCCATTTCTGGACTCTTGCCACTCCGAAAGTTCATTAGAACTCACAGAGATGCTCTTTCCCTCTCTGTTTCATAACAGAGAGGCTTATAAGTCCGCCTTGCTAGCGAGCCCTGGGTCTCTGCTTGGCCTCCTTTCTGTGTCCAGAAACTGTGCGGATTCTCCTGTGCTTCAGTCGCGCACCTGTGATGTGCATCTTCCTGCCTGCAAAGACAGAAGAACAGCATCAGAAAACCGATGGAGCCCCGGCTCTGAGATGGCTAGGAGTCCCAAGATAGATGTGCCCTACTGGCAGGAGGGCCTCAGTTCTCTGGATAATGGCACTCAGCTTGCGTGCCCCCCTGGGGGGCCACCAGTAACCCACCACCCTGGGATCAACGGTGCCTTGGAGCCCCCGTTATGGTCCTTGTCCTGGCTGGCAGGAGTGTCCTCTCCGCGGGAGTCGGTGAGGGCCGGGGCAGAGTGCTGCGCCCGTCGGCAGGCTGTGCTGGAGGTACGTGCAAGCCGTGTGACTCGGAGGATACACGCGCTGCTGGGTGAACATGCACTACGCCATTGCGCCGGCCAGCTGCAAGGCTTGGGAAGGAGGTTGGACCAGCAGGGGGAGCACTCACTCGGACCTCCCCAACTCCGCAGCGAGGCTACCAGTCTGGCAGGAGACGCACCCTTCAACGCGGCAGCGGCGCAAGGGGGCTGCGGAGCCTCCGGGGGTCGCCCTGGGGGCACCCCAATGGGGGGAAACCCCTGTGGTGCGCAGCTGAAGGGAGACGTGTGGAGTTTAGTGCGGTGTGGACAGGCTGTACTCCACAGGGTACAGGAAGCTCTGGACTCGGACGCCACAGAGAGCAGCTCTGATGAGGAGGAGGAGCTGGAGGAAGGTTCAGGCTCCATAACGGCTTCGGGGTAGGTACGAGCCTGAGGTGTTACCCACCTCTTCTGTAGTTAGCAGACTTCCCAGACCCGTAGTAAGTCAAGCCTGGAGTTTGTAGGACTTTCATGGTTGTGACTTCACAATTAGAATTTAGTCCAAACCTAGGCTCTACATCATATCTGGAAAACTGACCTCTCATGTTTTATATGCCTATGCCCCCATTGTAATGATGTATGAATATTTTAGACCCTATTAAGAAGTTATAGCAGTGATGTTTGGCAACGAAAGCTCTGACAAATAACAGGAATTTCACAGATCACAGCAATTTCCTCACCACTCATGGTTAGGATAGGGAGCTTGTCAGTGTCAGACTGTTTTGAAATCTTGTAATTGCTGTTCATATCAAAGCTGTCTATCCAAGTGATATGATACTGACACCACAATATGTTACAAAAAAATTGCAATATATTTTGTCACACATACACATGTAAACACACACACATAGCTGTCGCTGCTCTCTCATGCTGCGATTATCCATTGCAATCATTTGAATCTGCAGCTGGAGATATTTGTGTCTCTCTCCTGTGACAGCTGGACCAGACTGCTGCACACTCTTTGTCCAGGAGGAGGTAAACAAACAGGGCAAAGCCCCCACCTGTACCTCCACCCACATGCCCACCCCTGCCTGCATATCAGAAAGAGGAAAGAGCTTTCATGTATCCTCTGAAGTCTGTTTTAAAGACACAGACTAGACCTTGTGGGCAATTTCTTGGCAAAAAATGGCACTATGGAAAAAATATGGAATGTATACCTTGAGCTCAGGCAAGTTTCATGGACAGGATCTTTCAGTTGTTTTTGTAGATTCATTTTCTTTATAAAGCATTCCTACTACATCAGGTTATATCTTGTGCACTCAGACGTATCGTTGCGGACCACTTCATCAGGTAATTGTCAGCAGAGCCAGACGTTGGGGTGGTGTAAATGTTGCGAAAATCTCTAGATTGTTCTGCCCCATTCATACTGGTTCATTTAGTTCACCGGCCCTTTCTTGAGTGAAGCTGAGGAGGGTTGTTGGGAGGGCCAGAGCTGGAAGCCGTGTTGTACCAGTACCAGGATGATCCGCCTTCTCCCACTGGTTGACTGTTGGCAGGTCGTTGCCTGGTTACCTGCAGGACTTGCCTGGAATGCCGAAACAGGGAGGTGCAGGGAGGGGGGGGGCAGAATGGACGCAGGGTATCTTTTGTAATGCCACGGCCCGTCCAATAAACATGAAGGAGAAGGACAAAAGGCTGTTGCTTTATGAGCTCAGGGGGCAAAAAAGTGTGTGGAGGATGTTTGATGGATTTGTTTGTCTTGTTGAAGCTGTAGACTGTCTTGTTGGAGCTGTAGACTGTCTTGTTGAAGCTGTAGACTGTCTTGTTGGAGCTGTAGACTGTCTTGTTGAAGCTGTAGACTGTCTTGTTGGAGCTGTAGACTGTCTTGTTAAAGCTGTAGACTGTTGTTGGAGCAGTGGGCTGTCTGTTGTTGGAGCTTTCTTCTCAAGCTGTGGCAGAACAGTCTGATGGAAACACCCCCCGCCCCGTTCACCGCTCGCCACAGTCTCAGCTCTGCTTCGTCAGCTCATCTCCGCCTGCTTTGTCAGACAGGTCAACAACATACGAGGACCATCTTGTGACCCTTTGTGCAAATAAGTTTAAGATTTACCTCCAGTCGACAAAAGAATAAATTTCAGAAATACTCAAGATTTAAAGTGAATTAGTTATAGCCTGGTAACCCCTTGAGGAAGATTACAGGCACTCTCAGTAGGGTATGCACCTGTGCAAAAGGAATGGGATTTTCCAAAGTGGGCTCTGGGTTGGATTTCCTGTTATGAGCAGTGTCTGGTTGTCTTGTCTGGTTACTGGTTGTGGGTGGAAGACTGGGTATGTGTTTTGTGTTTTTTGTGAACTGTTGAGTCAGAGTTTTTGCATTTGTGTGTGTGTGTGTGTGTGTGGGTGTAAAGCAATATTTTCTCTGTAGTGATCATGGGGGCTGGTATGTCAGCAGGGGTGAACAGACTCATATGCCCCCACTGTGTGTGTGTGTGTGTGTGTGTGCGTGTGTGTGTGTTCACCACTGATCCACTGCTGCACTGTAACTATTTGTGGAATTTTCCTATTAGCCCATATGTGCGTGGAAAAGGCTTAGCATCTGTACAGAGAGGTGAACATGTTTCTAGGTTTGTAGCTGTACAAATCTTTCCTTTCTATATTTGGATTTCATTTTTAAGCAGTGTTCACAAATGCAAACAAAACGCCTATAGTTTATTTGGTTACTGCAGCTGTAGACCAGCTACGTCTAGCTACGTCCAGCTCTGCCGTGTTCATCTTCAGAGCTGGAGCACATGCTCCAGACCACTTTAAAACTGGTGCAGCTCCAGAAGTGTCCTACCAGTATTATTGAGCCCACATCTGTTTTGATATTCACACACCCTTGCTGAAGCTGGAACCAACAGAGACATTCACTCAGAAGAAGGCGGAAAAAAAACAACAAGCCACAAACGGCTGCGTCATGGAAACCCTGAGATCTGTTTGAAGATGAAGCTATGTGCTGGCCCTTCCTATAGTGATGTCAGTGTTTGGAGTTATTGAGAAATACTGAACTAATAGGAAAATGGCTAATAGCTGCTCTAATAGGAGAATAATTTTAATATTTTTTCATTACAAAATGCTATGCTGTGCACACCTTCTGAATTGTGCCAGGGTGTTCAGTTGTAGCACTCACAGAACACTGTAATAACCCCAACCTTTAAACTTCCTATACAGGTGGAGGTCAAAAGATCAAATAAAAGTGTACTTTAGATGTAAGCTTTTATGAAATACATACAGCTGAATACAGTGCAGGAGGGCTGTTACCAGTGTATTAGTAAACATAGATTAACAATGTATTAGTAAACATGAAAGATGAAACTGAAAAGTTACCAGGTTGAGATTCTCTTTCTGTGTGTTACTGTCTTCTTTCTCTCTGCTTCTTTGTCAGTATTCATTTTATTCTTTGGTCCTGTTATAAAGTTTTCTGAAAACAGTGTTAGATCATATTTTAATGACTATATTTCAGAGTAAAGCTTTTTGCAGAGGGGCTCCTGACATCACAAGTGTGAGCACATACAGAAACATTTACATGCACCAACTTTATACTGTATGCCTCTTTATTCCCAATGCAGAGACAGGACACTGTTTTATTCAGACTATTCTGAATCCAGTTACTCTAGTAAAGTAGTTAACCAACATTCACCTATTCACCTACAGCACAGAAAATTCACATTCAACACTGTCATGAAATAATTTCATAAAAATAACTCCACCTTAACTCTGCAAAGATATTTTACAAGATAACCAAGATAGCCAGGATAATTGAATTTCACATCTGATAACAGCCATCATTGCATTATCATAGTTGGACTGAATGATATTCTTGTAGTTACTGCAAAATCTTTAGTCGACACAGCAGTTCTTTGATTATGTCAACAAACTGGACAAGCAGCTAAATCTGCAGAAGATACAGGTGGATGGCTTAGCTCAGTGACCTCAATCATGATGCCAGCTAGTTAAACTCACTGGATGTAATGGATTTAAGGTAGCTAACATTAATGCCTCTGAACACCCTTGTAAGCTCAGTATCTGGATTTGTTGCATTTTTTGTTGTTCTGTTTTGTGAGGTTTTCTTTCAGCACATAACTATTACTGTGCCGAAGGGAAAAGGTACCTTGTTTCCTTACAGTTGGGTTTTCTTTGGAAAGTTGCCATTTTAGTTTGTGTGTAGGTGTGTGCTCTGTCAGGTCCAGGTCCAGGTCCAGCTCTTCTGCCAGGGTATAACCCTTGATTCATGGATGATAGCAGCCCAAGGTCATCTGCAGTAAAAATGGAATTTCTGTATAGATTAGGGCATGTGTGTGTGTATGGGTGTGTGTATGGGTGTGTAATTTATGGTGTGTCCAGAGGCTGCAGACTGTTTCAGTGATAGCTCTAACTCATTTATATAAATCTTAAACAGACTTGAAATCAAACTGTCTCACCCTCTGTCATAGAGTGAAGTACAAGTTTTATTCTTCACTTACTGAAATATATAGACCTTAATATGTCATAAACTTACATGAATTGACTGTCTCTCTTCCCTCTGCCAACCTCTGTCTCTCTCTCTCTGTCTGTCTCTCTGTCTCAGCTGCCTGAGCTGTGAGTGGAGATGGAGGTGTGAGAGAGCATCGCTGGCTAGCTGCTGGGCATGGCTGCAGTTCCGACTCTCCGAGCTGGATCTCCAGATCCAGCAGGTTGGAGAGCTCCACCAGAATATCCTCTCCAACAAGGTAAAGTGCCCACACCCACGTCACCTGTCACTACCTCAGATAGCTACATATCTACCTCACCTGCAGTTAGTGCGCCAGCCCTGGCCTCCTGCTAAAGCAAGTGATCTCTCTTCATCTCACCGTGGTGTTTGTGTTCAGTGTTGACTGTGGTCTAGACACAGATCAGGGCTCAATTAATCTGTAGGCGGATGGTGCGGATTAGCCCCTCGCCACGCTAATCTGGTTCTGTGCGTCTGGAACCTGATCGGCTCACGGCAGGACGTGTTCCACAGGTGAGCGTGGTCCTAGCAGACTCACAACCCTTGACCGACAGGCAGATCCAGCAGACGCTGCTGAGAGAGACAGCAGGCCTGACGTTCACGGCTGGGGGGGCCCGCACCAGGAGCCCGCCGCCCGACAACGAGCCCTGCAGCCCCACACGCCTCCTCAGGAACATAGAGAGACAGGCGAGTGTGTGTCATGGTGTGCACACACATACACACACACACACATGGGTTATACACACACACACATGAGTTAAACTAAGAGATTATAGTTGACTGGAACAGCTAAGATCTTTGTACATGATGAATGTACCTAGATTAATGGATTAGCAAGATAATTCAGGTGTCATCTTAAGGCACCACTTGAAGAAAATTATGCTGAGGTAAGGTCAGACTACCTTAAATATTTATGCAGGCCTCATTGTGCTTTGCCTTCGGACACTTCAGCGCAAGGCACAGAGCCGCACGTCCAGTCAGTAGAGCCTCAGGGACAGAGCTGCAGATAGAACCATCCGGTTCAAGAACGAGATGTTTCTGTAAACTGGAGCCCCCCCCCTTCATAATTCAGATCAGATCCTCTAGATTTACGGGATCTTAGGAGCATTTGGACTACCAGTTGTGAAAATGACCAGTTGTGTGTACGTGCAGAGCGCCCAGCTGAATCTGATGGTGAACTCTCTGATAGCTCCACTGAGCACGTCACCCTCCTCCTCTCCTGTGACTAAAGGCATGTGCAGCTACTGGCCAGACCAGCTGAAGAGACCCCCCAACAGGTCAGATCTTCTCTCTGTTTCTCTTACTCCTTCTCTGTTCTTCTTTCTCTCTCATCTCCTATATCTCTTTTTGTCCCTCTTCCTCTCTTCTACAATCTCTCATATGCTCTCTCCCTCTCTCTCTCTCTCTCTCTCTCTCTCTCTGTATCTTTCTTTCATCCCCACTCACCCCCTCCCATAATAAATTCCCTACTGACACTTTGATTTAATATGAGGGTGGGTTTAATCTATATGCAAGACTCTGACTTTTACTCTCTTGGGACCAGTAACAAAGGACTGATCTTCCAATGCAGAAACATTCCATACAATTAGTAGATTTTCTCCTTCTGCATGGAGCAGTCTCACTGGAAAGTGTCGTGTCTGAGCATGCTCAGTTTCAGCTGCTCTCTCTCCACACGCATCATCTCGGGCTCGTTCATGACTGTCTGGCCGTTGAAGACCAAATCTACTGTCTCACTATAGCTCATCTGGTGAGGCCAGAGATCTGAGAGGGTGAGTGTAAGAGAGAGACAAATCAGAGGAGTCCAAGAGAGGAGGAATAATCTTGCTCTCCGTATTCAGGAGCAACAGGTCAGTCATGAAGGACACGTAGGCAGAACGTAGTGCCACTGTTTGAGTTATACACAACAGCTGAATCACCCTCCGTAGCTCTGTACTGTTACTGAGCAGGACATCTGCTGAATCACCCTCCGTAACTCTGTCCTGTTACTTAGCAGGACATCTGCTGAATCACCCTCCGTAACTCTGTACTGTTACTGAGCAGGACATCTGCTGAATCACCCTCCGTAACTCTGTCCTGTTACTTAGCAGGACATCTGCTGAATCACCCTCCGTAACTCTGCACTCAGCCTGTTACTGAGCAGGACATTTGCTGTTCACCTAACCAGTGTTAGATTAAGAAGAGATGTGGTTTTGTTGGAGTTCCATGTGTATCATGGGCTCAGGCTTTTCAAATCAGCTGCATCAGCTAAGTAAACCCTTTTGGGCCAGGATGGAGAAACTATTGCAACAGAATACACTTCTTTTTATTCTGTTTCCACTCTACCTTTCTACCACTATTCTTTCTTCTTTTATTCATCTTTTCTTCCCATCCCTTCTTTTTTTTGCTATCTCATTATCTCATTCTGTCTAACTCTTCTCTCCCCTATCTCTCTGTCTCTCTCCTCCCTCTCTCTCTCCTCCCTCTGTCTCTCTCTGTCTCTCTCTCTCTCTCTCTCTCTCTCTCTCTCTCTCTCTCTTTCTTTCCCCATCTCCCTCTCTCTGTCTCACCTGCAGTCCACTGACAGACGTGTCCCTCCACACCACCTCCACCTGTTTGGTAGGGCAGAAGAAAAGGCGTGTGTGTGGTGGGCGCCAGCGCCCCCTTCAGGAGCACGCCACTTGTGTGTCTGCACGTACCCGCCCTCTGATGACATATCACAAGCCCCGCCTTTTCCTCATGAGCCAATCATCAGTCAGGCAGCAGGTCAGAAGGCTCTTTCTTTTAGCTCCTCAGAATTCACATGTAGAACCAGACCATCGTTTCAGATAAGGAGCAGTTAGTTCTTTTTAAATCATGATAGGAAACGCAGTGTTAAGCAGTTAATAATCACGTTGAATTAGACACTCATTACTTTCTTGGGACATGAAGCTGTGGGGAAAAAATCAGTCCAGCATAAGTAAACCTGTCTGAGTTCTGTGGTCATATGGCATGTGTGTGTGAATGAGGCAGAGTGTTAACATATTTTTAAAAGTGTGATGACCAAAAGATCCTACCCTCTTCTCCCACCTCTACCTCTCTCTGTCTCTCTCTCTGTCTCTCTCTCTCTCTCTCTCTCTCTGTCTCTCTCTCTCTGTCTCTCTCTCTTTCTGTCTCTGTCTCTCTCTCTCTCTGTCTCTCTCCCTCTGTCTCTACCCCCTCATTCTCCCCTCTCTCTGTCTTTCCCTCTCTCCCCTTCTCTCTCTGTTATTCAGATGCTGGAGATCCCAGCCTGCCCGTGTGCTGACTGTGTGTCCTGTGATCCTGTGAGAATGTGCTCTCACCCACTTTGGTCCAGCACTGCGGACAGCCCGCCCGGCACAGCTCACCCTATGCCCCCTCTCTCTACAGGTGCCGGGATTGTGTGTGTGTGTGTGTGTGTGTGTGTGTTTGTGTGTGTGTGTGTGTGTGTGTGTGTGTGTGTGTGTGTGTACTCGCACATAAATGTGCATTGGTTAAAAAGAGAAAGAATGAGAAAACAATGAAGTACGCTGCTCCTGGATGCTGTTTGCAGGTTTGGGGAGTTTTATGAGCTCACTAGGGTAATAGTTTCTTCTATCTCTTCACTTCAGTTGACTGAACGGATTTAAAGTGCTCTGTGAAACAGCATGGTAGGAGTTGAATCTGAAGGAATGCATGCAGTGGAAATGCAGACTAGACCAGCTTTGGGCACTGGTGTTCACACTTTCTCCTCCCCTTTACCCACGTCATGGTTGGGGGTTCTAATTTGAGTACTACAGATGATTTAGTGTCAGCTTTACTAAGCCAGCACTGCCCTGATTCAGTATTACTCACTCCACTGATCCAGGACTACCAATCCCACTGGTCGAGCTGTACCCACGCCACTGATCCAGGACTACACACCCCACTTATCCAACTCTAAACACTCCAGTGATTCAACATGACTCATCATTGATCCAGCAGTACCCACACCACTGATCAAACACTAACCATCCTACTAGCTTGACCTGTTTGGGATCATTGGAGACAGTTTTCTTGTTTTTACATTATTTGCCATGGCACTTGTATTTCTTGTGAAGTACAGGCAGTGTAAAAAGGTGGTGTTTACTGACGAAGGCTGCGCTCTTGTGACATGGGCCTGAAGGTACTTATGCACTTATCTGTCATTAGCTTCATATCATGATGCTCACAACCCAGGATGAACCACCCACACAACTGCAGAAATGAAATCCATTTATCTCACCACAATTTGCATAATTTTAATCCTTTTATATTCAACAAGGTTTAGTTAGATTAAGGGTTGGATCATGAACATAAACATCTGTGCAGCACTAGAGCTCATAAGATCATGACTGTGTTCTAACTCAAGAAGTGTTTCCATCCTGAGTGCTGAAGTCTGTGTTTCCCGACCTCTGGAGGCTGGGTCCTGACTGCTGGAGGGTGGGTACTGACTGCTAGTGTTTGGGTCCTGGCTGCTGGAGGGTGAGTCCTGCCTGTGTTTGTCCCTCTCTGCAGAGAGCTCTGTGCCCCTCTGCAACCGTGCGGCTCTATGCAGGGAGGACTGGATCCGGTGGCCTGGAGCCATCACTCCTGAGCTGGGCTACACCTCTCCCAGCTCAAGGCCTGCAGAGAAAGCATCCAATTCCTTATTCAGTAAGAACCACTTCAAACTGTCATGAACTAGGACTAGAACCAAGTGGAGCTTTGTTTATTAACACATCCATTTGTATAGTGCACAGCGGTGAGTCTTGTTTTTAACTGTAGCAAGTGAAACACAAGCCTGATCTCTTCGTAACATCACAGCGCCAGCCTCGGTCTTGTTGCTTTCAAAAAAGCATCTAACATTGGTTTACTTTAGACTGCAAAAACTGTTGGGTGAATTACAGTGTCACACAGAGAATCCATGTGCTGAGGCTCTGTAAAAGGGTGGTGTTTCTGTAAAAACTCTCAAGGTCAGGACAAAGCCACTGCCCACTGTCACTAATGCAAACCTGCTGGAAGGAAGCTGAACCTGGCAGCTGCTCTGTTTGGCCTGGAACCAGGGGACTTACGTGCTCTCTCTCTCTCTCTCACACACTCACACTCACTGACTCAGCCACTCTAATCATTAATCGCCCACCGCTCTGCTGGCCTTTCCAGACGGGGCTCCAATGATCCTTCAAACCACCAGTGTTCTTAATTCAGAGAGTGAAGGAGTATAGGGAGAGAGAGCATAAGAGAGAGAGAGAGAGAGAGAGAGAGAGAGAGAGAGAGAGAGAGAGAGAGAGAGAGAGAGAGAGAGAGAGGGGAAGTGGGGTGGGAGGTGGATAGTGAGAAAGACAGCAGGTAAGAGAAAGAGAGAGAGTATTATGTGAGTTATGTGCACAAGTGCTGGCCCATGCAGAAAATACATTAGACTTCACACTATTTTGCTGATTTACAGTCACATAATGATCTAAAAAACACACTGGTCAGAACTGAAGCCTTAGAAAAGTCTGGAGCAGAACCCTTTTTATTTATAGATTCTACCACATTCAGGGAAGGGCAAAACGTTTTGATGTTTCCCCACTCCCTTACTTACACACACACACACACACACACAGACCCCCCCAACTACACACACACACACACACAGACCCCCCCAACTACACACACACACACAAATACACACAGACCCTCCGTGTCCTCGCCTGTCCTATTTTTCCCATGTCTCGGCTGTATATTTTGACTGCTTGTCTTTGACTCTTCTGCTGAAGGCCTTTGTGAGTGTGTGAAAGGCTGCATGGTTGCCGTGCTCTGTGGGCAGACGGTTTGGCCCTGCGATAGCGCCAAGCAGAGAAGACCTCTGTTTATCAGAGCCTCCAGCGTCCAGAGCTAGATGAGATATTACCACCAAATAGCCTGCCTGTCTGTCAGCCTACACACACACACACACACTCACTCACACACACAGACGCACACACACAGACACAAAATAATATCCAAGCCATGGAACCTTTCAATGTTGCATCCTTTGTTAATATGTATTCAAGCATCTTTAGTTAACATATAAAAATGTAATTTGTTAACATATAACTGGGCTGTTTGGTTCAAACGTAATCTTTAAGGAAATTCCTGTAATTCCTGCCACTGTTGAAGAAATTCTTGCTGGGTTACAGATTGCACACACCAGCTGCACATTGGGAGGCATGGGAGCCACAGACTGGGCGTGTCCCACTGGGGACACGCCCACCAGGGGGCAAGCAGACCTTCTCACAGCAGGGCACCAAAGAGAAGGCTCCACCGCCAGGCAGACAAGGGTACAGATGACTCTTTGCTGCCCTCTGCTGCCTTATTCACAGACTTTTTTTCATTATGTGAAGAGGAATCATTGTCCTGTGTTACTGCTGGCAATAAGCAGTAATTTATCATTTAATTACATAAATAATAATTACATTTTTCCTGAGGTTGTAAAATATGCTGTGAATTTTTGCACATCAGACATGGGTCTGTCCCCACCTGGTAAACTCTTTCCTGGCACAATGGAGGACCGCGTGGAGGAAATGGGCACACATCACCGATCACACACACTCCTTACACCCAGATCACAGGTACACACTCCCTACACCCATCTCTCTGCTCACAGTTGGGCTGCTTTCCATAGACACCTAAACTGACTATATAAAGACTAAGATTTATATATAGACCCTAGCAGGCAGATGTCCTTAAATGCATTTAATGGTCAGCTCATACATTTAAAGGTCCAGACTCCTTTAATTAATTAAGAGCTATTCCAGTGATTAAATGGTTGGGTTGTGGAGTCCTGTATGTCCTGTTTCTCCCAGTTCCCTGTGCGCAGGAGAAATGGCGAAAGTGTATACAGCATAGACAACATCGTCATCCCCACGTCGCTGACGACCTGTAGCAAAGTGGAGAAGCTTCAGTATAAGGACATCCTCACGCCCAGGTACCGCGGGACTGGACAGCATTACCCACTGACTCCATCTACACTCGGTCACTTCATGAGAGGCGTTAGTCGCTTTAAAGTCCGATATGCACATCAGCTCATGTGCAACGAACAGCTATCACCACCCCCCCACCCTTTTCTGCATTTTCTCGCTATCCAAAGATGGCAGCTTCCTCAAAAATCAAAACTTTGTATGGCACCGTGTATTTTTTAAATGTAGAGGAAGACACCAGCTCAATTAGTGTTAATAAGAGAATACCTGGTTGGACCGAAGGCCTGGGGGGTCTGGTCTCAGCTGAAGCACGTACCACTGCGTTCCCCTGATCGGTGCGGGTGCCTGTGCGGAGTGAAGCCTGGTGCAAGCGTGTCGTGTGAGGGACCTCCTCGCATCATCAATCACGTGCAGCGTGTTGTACTGTATTGTGTGATGTTTTGTTGAATGTGGTTTGGAGACTCATGAAATGAGCAGGTGTAAACGGGGCCCGTGTCTCCTGTGGGTGAGATTCTGGACAGTATTTACTGTGCTCAGTACTGATCTGACTTTTTGGATTCGCATCCCTCTGTCTCCCATCAGCTGGCGGTTAGTGGACGCTCTTCCTCTGGTACAGAAAGAGGATGAGGAGGAGGAAGACACGGATATGGTAAGAACGCTGCAGTTTCTTTGCACAAGGCCAAAAGTAGCATGCCAGTGTGTGTTAGTGCCATTTTAGCATGTGAAGTGTGTTTAAGTGGCGTGTTAGCATGTGAACATTCTTCCCTCCCCCAGGTGGAAGTGATGTCAGACGAGGTGTTTTCCCACAGACACCAGGCATGTGAGAGGAGAGAGACGCTCCGCTGGTGCTGCTGGGGGAAGGGCCGAAGATACAGCTGCAGCTCCAGGTCTGGGAGTGTGTGGGGGTAAACATGGGCTAAGGTTTCTCCTAAGCATCGGACGGATTTCTCTCATGGCAACTTCACTGATCATTCCTTAGATCAAAGGACGTTTAGTAGAAATGCGCCTGGCTGAAGAAGGGCGTAGTCGAAAACACGTTTTTAAGGTAGCATTACTGCACTAAAATGGAATGTGGTATTTCCTTTAATGTTCAGTAGTGCCTTCTCAGAGTTCATTACGAAGGTTGTGCAGGAAAGGTGGATAAATATTAACAGCCAGACATTTGAAAACTGGAGTACAGTGTCTCTGCCTGGAACTGCTCAGTGAAGGAGAACCAATGGCTTGTGCCATCCAGGAAGTTAAGCATGACACTGACATGAGAGGTTGAGCTTGAATAATTGTCTCTATAACAGCTGCGTATGGTGGGGGGGGGGGGGGGGGGGGGGGGGGGGGGGGGGGGGGGGGGGGGGGGGGGGGGGGGGGGGGGGGGGGGGG
>JAOYMR010000006.1:21765124-21785967 GCA_025802075.1 Tenebrosternarchus preto | reverse complement strand
CCCCCCCCCGCCCCCCCCCGCCCCCCCCCCCCCCCCCCCCCCCCCCCCCCCCCCCCCCCCCCCCCCCCCCCCCCCCCAAGTAGGCCATCAGTGAATGACTGCATGGCTTTGATGGTTGTCCCACAGGACCAAAGAGATGGAGGTTGGGTGTAAAAGAAAATAATTAGATAAGAGTATCTACTCTGGCTTAGTTAATACTCAGCATAAAGTCAGGCTTTCCTTCAGGCTAGCCAACACATAATAAAAACTCCGCAGTCAACAGATGAAATAGAAACTCATCCCTGACCCAGTGGTGCGTCGCGTTCATTAGCAAAGACGCTTAATGCTCACTGGATGCGTTTGCTCTCCTTAAAAAAAATCACAATCCGCTGGAGCCTCGGTGTCACGTAAGGCGCGTCGTCCAGTGCATTGTAATGAAGAGGGATTCTGCCGTGATTTATAGCCGTTTGGTATCTACGGTGAGTGAGCGCAAGCCGGGAAGGGAGTTTGTTCTGCGATGGCTCTTGGAGCTGCATAATGACAGGCGTGCGATTTGTTTCCTTGCCGTAGGATATGTAAAGAGTCAAGAGACCCGTGGGTTTAAGAGCAGGCTTTTAAACCAGAACAACAGAGCTGAGGATTCTATCCACCACCTTCCCTTTTAGTCCTCGGAAAAAAGCCCCCCCCCCCCCCCCCCCCGCCGGCCCGGGGGTAGGGTTAGTCATGGCTCTAGAGGTCAGTCGCAGCTCCTATAATTCACATTAATTCCACTTTAATTCCATGTTTAACTGCAGCTGCTTTCAAAGATAATAGAGCAGGCCAAACTCCCACCACATAAGAATTCTTTTAAACCTTCCGCCTGCTTTGTTTCGACATGCTGTGCGCTAATATGCAGAAGGTTGAGTTTTTTCTTTTCTTTTGTTGTACATCCTCAACACACTCTCTTGCTCACATATAAACCCAAGCTCTCTCTGTCTCTGTCTCTGTCTCTCTCTCTCTCTCTCTCTCTCACACACACACACACACACACACACACACAATAATTTATTTCCTGACCTCCCAAACTCTGAGGCAGGGCTTTACTCATGCAGGTTTGGCTGGGGGTGCAGTTGCTGCCATCAGCACATTCACGCATGTAGTCAGGACAGGGTTGAGCAGACAGGGGGCGCTGGAGAGCAGCATGACTGAACCGCTCTCATGTCCCGATCCATGAGGCTCTTCATTCCAATCTGCCTGTCCTAAACAAATGTAAAAGCAAAAAAGCAAGCAAAAAACTGTTAACCTCTTTCTGTATAAAACACAAGTTTTATGACTATTAAAACACATGAGCTTTTATTCAGAGCCACTTACAGTTTTCAGATTTCCAGCCACCTTCCAGAGGAAGGTGAGTGTAATGTTAGCCATCTTTCTCAAGGACCTTTATTGGTATAACCTAGAGCACTTACCCAGACAGAAGACTGAACCCTGATCCCCCACCAGTACACTCCAGTACAGTATTGATTAGAGTATTGATTACAGTATTGATAGGTTGCTATGTTAGGTTTTTATATGAGACCATGCAGGTCCTTGTATCATTTATAGCTCAGCTGTTTTATAAAATCTATAAAAGGGGAAGGGTCCTTACAGAGAGATCCCAACATAACCCTAACCCTAGCAAACCAAGATGCACTCAGGGATTACGGAGTGGGAAATAGGACAATATTCTCTGCTGTGGTAATGCCCTGATTACCTAATCATTTCCCAAGTTTAAACAAATCGTATCTAATTTCGCTGTATTGTTACAAATAAGATGGATTGCATGTTGTGTATTTATGTATGGTACAAGTGAGAATCAAAGACCTCTGGGTTTGTGTGTGTGTGTGTGTGTGGTTTGTGTGGTATAAATACAAGAGTGACTACATTCATTAATGTCTGAGGGGGGTGGAGCACATGTTAACTAGACAGAGGTGCAGGTGTGTTCAGTTAAACTTGTTTTGACTTGCTTTGCCTGAAGTGTGTGTGTGTGTGTGTGTGTGTGTGTGTGTGTGTATGTGTTTGTGTATGCCGGTCTATGTGGGTGTGGGTGTGTGTGCAAGTGTGTGTGTGTGTGTGTGTGTGTGTGTGTGTGTGTGTGTGTGTTCAGTGCTGACAAAGGTCTAGTGGCTCAGACAGGTGTCTCACCCTTACACCATTAACACTGAGCATGATCTTATTACTGCTAATAACTGTGATGTCATTCTGTATTAGTTCCACCCATGCACAATCCTTGAGAGGTCCAATTAAATGTCCCCACAATGTAAAATCGTGTATCATACCAGGAACATTTGGTCCCTACATTGAACAAAATACATGCCTACATATAGGCACGTACACACCCACACACACACACACACACACACACACACCTGCTCTTTTGCGGGTATCATACAGGCTCCTGCCAGCATTATTACTGTATTTAGAATCATTCAATAATGATCCAGGCTGTCTCTCCTCCCCTCTACAGGTGTGACTTCACGTGGTTCTTCTGACTGTCACTCCTGTGCTCCGAGTGACACAGGAACAGCCCTCCACACACACTCTCACACACAGCCACTATCATCGCACGGAGTCCACACCTACTAACACAGGTGAGTCCCCTTCTACCAGGCAGCCTGCTCATCAGCACGGAGATGAGGTGCTGTGTATTTCAGAGATTTGAGGCAGTTTGTGACCTAGAAGTGCTTCAGTCCAGCTCTTGGGTGCAGAACCAGTGGAAGGGTTTGTTCTCCCTTTGCTGCTGTTAGACCTGCGGTGGCTGATCAGGTGTCAGTACAACTGCGAATACTGAGGTTCGGGCTGTGAGGCAGTGGAGGGTATTAGACAGGCCTGCTCTTTCAGAGCAGAGCTAGTACAAATGGGAAAGGACTGAGTGTGTGTGTGTGTGTGTGTGTGTGTGTGTGTGTGTGTGTGTGTGTGTGTGTTTCAGCTCTCCGAGCACTTAGAGATGTGAGTGGGCTGCATGCGTGGGAAAGTGTGACGCACGCCGGCAAAAAACCCAAACAAAAGCCTGATAATATGATCTGCTTCACTTTGTCACTCTTTCACTTTTTCTCTCACTCCACCTCACTCAATCTCTCACTCTATTTCTCACACAGTTAATCTCCCACTCTATCTCTCATTCGTTTGCTCTACCTCACTCTATTTCTCACTATCTGTCACTCTCTCTAGTTCTCAGACAGACACCCTCAGGCTGAGGTTGGGTGTAGACATTTCTGATGAGCCTAATAGTTTATTCTACATGCATTCCCACTAAAGTACAGGGAGAGGATTTGTACCATAGAGCAGCCGGAGAGCTCACACCCACGCAGGGACAACCTGGCTGCTTCATTCCCCTCTGTATGGCCTCTTCTTCCCTTTGAACCCTGGTTTGAACCCCATAGCTGTGCTGCCAAAGGTCCTCTGTGCGTGTGTTTGCTGTTTGTGTATGTGTGTTTACATGCCTATGTGACATGTTCGTAGAGAGTCATGCCTATATGACATGTTCCTCTACATGTACATTTAGTTTGTCAGCAGATCTCTGTCCTCGGTGGCTGGTGATGAGCCCTCGGGAATGGAGATAATAACCACACAGCTCTGTGCGTTGGGTACAACTCTCTCCGAGTCAGTTATTTAACAGGTGCTTCATTAAGACTTTCAGCAGAACAGCAAGAAGATTCTATTCTATTCTATTCTATTCTATTCTATTCTATTCTATTCTATTCTAATTCCCACAGTTCTGCTGTCTTTTCATAAAGTGAGAAGTGATAAGGTGTGATTAGTCCCACATGGCCTCCCCCGCATGGTCGTTTTCGAGTGTAGGTGTCAGAGCAGGCGCCTGGTGCTGCACTGCCTCCGTAAGCAGCAGGTAGTAGGCAGCCTGCGGCTCTCTCTTACTGCCCTGTGGATCTGTGGATCTTTCTCTTATTGCCCTGTGGATCTATTGATCTCTCTCTTACTGCCCTGTGTATCTATGGATCTCTGTCTCTTACTGCCCTGTGGATCTATGGATCTCTCTCTTTCTGCCCTGTGTATCTGTGGATCTCACTCTTACTGCCCTGTGTATCTGTGGATCTCTCTCTTACTGCCCTGTGTATCTGTGGATCTCTCTCTTACTGCCCTGTGGATCTGTGGATCTCTCTCTTACTGCCCTGTGGATCTGTGGATCTCTCTCTCTTACTGTCCTACGGATCTGTGGATCTCTATCTTACTGCCCTGTGGATCTCTCTCTTACTGTCCTGTGGATCTGTGGATCTCTCTTACTGTCTTGTGTATCTGTTGACCTTTCTCTCACTGTCCTATGGAACTCTCTCTTACTGTCCTATGGATATTTCTCTTACTGTTCTGTGGATCTATGGATCTCTTTCTTACTGCTTTGTGGATCTCTCCTTGCCCTCTGGATGTGTGGACCTCTCTCTTACTGTTTTGTGGATCTGTGGATCTCTTTCTTACTGTCCTGTGGATCTCTCTGGATCTGTGGCCTTGGATTTTCTGTCTGGCATTTAGTGTGTGCATGTGTGTGAGTGTGTGTGTGTGTGTGTGTGTTCAGTCTCCTGCAGTGAGTTGAGAGCTCTGCAATGCAGCAACAAAGGCAAAGGAGTCAGAGTGAGTCAGACACCCAGACTGGAAGAGAGAGGGAGGGAAAGAGAGAGAGAGACAGGGAGTGATGGAGACAGAGAGAGGGAAAGAGAGAGGGAGGGAGGGAGGGAGGGACAGAGGCAGATAGAAAAACATAATAATACTGGAAGAAAACACAAAAACTAGATTGAACATTGTAGATTGAAATGTATACAAAACACAAAAAAACAAAAAACCTTAAACTAGTTACAGTTATTTATGTCACTCTATTGTTATTATTTACTTCACTGTTATTATTTTAATTCACTGCAGTATTTACTTGTATTACATTTTAGTTTGTGCTGATGTTTATCTATTTTTATTACTATTGTTATTTTGTTTGTTTCTATTTTTGTATCATTTTTGAGGCTCTATAAAAACTCTTGTTTGGCAACTTTGGTATTTTGTCCTGTGATTAAAGCAAATTTCATTTGATTTGAGAGAGCGAGAGAGCGAGAGAGAGCGAGAGAGAGAGAGAGAGCGAGAGAGAGAGAGAGAAGGGTATGTGGAGGGATGCTGTCAGTCCAACACTATTACCCACATAAAATATCAAGTGGTCATATGTCCTCTGTTGGTTCAAAACGTTCTGAGCTTGGACACTTCATCTTGCTAACACAGTTTCTGCTTCTGTAAAGGGTCATGACCCCACACCTGACTTATGCCTTATCAAATTCCATTAGGATATTCCATTAGGTTATTCCATTAAGATATTGCACACTGTTGAACCACGTGGGATCAGTGCAGAAGCAATCCAGTGTGTACCAGACAATGGCGTAGGAGTGAATATTTCAAAGGCATGTCATTCCCTCACACTGGCAGCATGACTGTACAGAGGTGACCTAGATCTGACCTCTGGCCCCTACGTTACTGGAGCGTGTCAGATTGCATATATGAGTCGAGATTCCTGTACGGACTGCAGGCCTCACTAATTTACCGAACCTCCTTTCTGCAGTCATATTCTAACATTTGATGAACTTTTTAAAATCCAACCTGCTTATTTTCTATTGTCCTGGAATCCTCTGCATGAATTCTCTTTGAAGTTAATTCCATGGTACAACGTCCACTGATGTCTCAGCTCTTGAACTTTCTGTGGTGAAACGCATGAATTAGACCCATCAGAGCTTATTTTCACCGTGTCATTTTTTCCTCCCCTTTTCACCCCTTTAATATAAAGAAAGGATCATTCAGTCCCAAGAAGTTTAATGCTGCCGATGCTGAAAATTGTGTTTCCAAGAAGCAAGAGAATGTGTTGTAAAGCCTGAAATATTCTATAACTCTGTGCCTTTACAATGTCAGTTGCATTAAATAGCTTTTACAGTGCTGTGTGATGGAGATTTTCTAAGCCTTAGTCATGCAGTAAGAATTACAAATAAGTACCCCAACATATACAGTACTGTGTAAATTCTTTGGCCACCATTTGATTTGTTGTTTGCAATGGTCTAATGACCATATATACTTACTTACTGTCCCAGTGGTCGCCCTGTTCCTCCCTTATCCCGTGTTCTCCAGCAGAGAACTGACACACAAAGCAAGTGTTAAGCTAGGACTCAGTGCAAGTGTTAAGCTAGGACTCAGTGCAAGTGTTAAGCTAGGACTCAGTGCAAGTGTTAAGCTAGGACTCAGTGCAAATGTTAAGCTAGGACTCAGTGCAAGTGTTAAGGTAGGACTCAGTGCAAGTGTTAAGCTTGGACTCAGTGCAAGTGTTAAGCTAGGACTCAGTGCTATGGGTTTGTCACCTTGCCATGTGCCGTTCGCTGGGCCTACGGCAGCCTGCAGGCAGGAGTCCCCTCACGTATTCAATTACTTTACTTGTACACCTACACTAAGAGGTCACTGTTGATCTGTAGCTAGCCGGAATACAACTGACAGTCAGTCGTCTGTTTGTGTCATACGTTAGAAAAGAACATAAAGATTAAGTGTGGCTAGAGGAGGAAGATCAGTAAGATCAGTAAGCTCACTGTCCCTCCAGTCAGTGGCCTGTCATTGGTCCACTGTGATCAGCGAGCCACAGACAGGTGGAAAACGTGCTGTGCTTGGCTCCACTGTCCTGTGTTCAATACCCAGTGACATGGATCGATCAACCCAGTTTCTGTAGGAGCATTTTCCCTGTGTGTGTGTGTGTGTGTGTGTGTGAACTCTATAGTTTTCTTGGCTCAGCACAGTCTTTTGTGTGTTTTTCTTCTCTCTCTCTCAATCCGCTCTTTCTCTCTTTCTCTACACTCTTCATTTCTCTTCTTTCATTCCTTCTCCCTTATTCTATCTGTCTTTTTCGTTCTGCTGTTTTTCTCTCTCTCTGTCTCTATCAGTCTGTTTTTCTCTCTGTATCTCTATCAGTCTCTTCCCTCGTCTCTTCTTGCAGAACATAGACAGCAGTGGGACAGTAGAGAGATGATAAAGCAGCAAGAAACAGCCTCCATGTTGGACTCTAGCTGTTCATCCCTTTAGCTGTTCCTCCTTTTAGCTGTTTCTCTCTCTAGCTGTTCATCCCTTTAGCTGTTCCTCCTTTTAGCTGTTTCTCTCTCTAGCTGTTCATCTCTTTAGCTGTTTCTCTCTCTAGCTGTTCATCCCTTTAGCTGTTCCTCCTTTTAGCTGTTTCTCTCTCTAGCTGTTCCTCTCTCACTTTAAGACCCCATTTTACACATAAGTGAGTTTCACCTTCTTTGCCTCACTCTGATTTGTGGGCATATCCTGATGTATCAGCTCTCTGTCACTGGTTGTATAGCTCCTCACTCTAATTTCAGCGTGTCTCTCACTGTGCCTCTCAGGAATGGCTTTCTGGTTTGCGATGCGCTGAAGCGTATAGCGGACGGCCGGGGGAGGACAGTTCTCTGGACAGACAGCCATGTCACAGTGTGTTTTGCTTCCTGACATGGTGGGCTTTGGGGGAAATGCTGTAGGGCTTTTCATCTGTTTGTTGTTTCATATAAAAATCCCAAAAAGGATTTAGAGTCCTTGCTTGTGTAATTGTATTATTAATTTCTTTGTTAGTTAAAAAAAAAAAAAAAAACACTTTAATGATGTGTTGAATATTTTCAGTTGTTGTGGGTGTAGAATGTGCAGGAAGAGATGGAAAGCAAATATAAGACTGAAGAGTTTTATGAAATTGATCAAATGAAACTAAACTTAAAAGTGCACCAATGGGAAGTAGAGAGTCTTCGTAACTTCATCAGGGAGCGACAATCGCAAAAGGGATTATAGCATAAAAACATCAGAACACACAGCAGATGTGGTGAATAGGTGCCTGAGAGGGGCGTGCCACACAAACAAAAAAACAAAACAAAACAGGGCACCTGGGACTGGCGCTGTGTGTGATTCTGTCACACACGGGCACTATGCATGATTCTGTCCATCAGGGAGTGCTGTTTGGCAGTTAGGTTACTTACAGCATATGTTCACCAAAGCTTAAAAACTGCTCTAGTTAGGAGCAGTAATCATTACATTTACCATGACTCTCAAAAGTGTTGAGTACCAGGCCACGCTACTGCTGTGTGTGTGTGTGTGTGTGTGTGTGTGTGTGTGTGTGTGTGTGTGTGTGTGTGTGTGTGTGTTTGTCCTCGTTTACTGATTTGTTACAAGAGTGCTTCAGCTGCAGAGCTTGTCTAATATTAAGAGTGCTGGGATTTAGGCCAAACACTGGCCTCTAAAGAACGTCTCTCCGTTACATTAGCTGATTTCCTACCCACAGTGCATTGGATGTCCTTCCCCGTTGTTGTGAGACACAGAGTTTGGCACGTCTGCCCGGGCTGGTGTCTGACAACGGCACAACATCACTTTTGCCTGATGAGCTTTTCAGAGGAGCTGTGAATTCACTCAGGCTTTTTGGATGCCGTGCAGGCGAGAATCAAGGCCTGCCAGGCTCCAGGGCTAGAGACTAGAATCCAGGGCTGGACAGTTGCCAAAGCTCCTCAGAGCTGAGCTGCTCACCCACTTTACCACACCTGATTCAACCGACTGTCAAGCCCCGTTCTGGCGAGGATATATATGATTACAATAAAAAAGGACAAACCTTACGATTTAGCTTTTGTTTTATGTGGACTACGCAAGAGCAGAATTTAGAATTTTGGTTTTTTTTTTTCCATAGTATTTATTTGCTTTAGCATGTATGTGGAGGGAGATTAATGACATCAAAATAACCGAGGTTGATTTCCGATGCTCGTCATCCCTGTGTGGAACAGTAACTGAACTCAAGATTCATCACTCACCTTCCAGTTTCTAATGTTATTCATATATATGTTTGTTATTATACTGTTGTACACCTATTGTCACTCATATGTACTGTTTTCCGGCATCCTACATACAACTGCATACCTTGTGTAACTATGTCGAGCAAATCAAAAGACCATGCTAACCGTAACCCTCGGAGACAACTCAGCTCCCGCACAGACGCGGCTGTAGAGAAAGTGTTCTCTCTTTGGACCTGTAGTGTGTAGTGTGTACTGCCGTGCTCCTCAAATACACTGGTGCTGTATTAAGATTTGTAAGAGAGAAATTCTGACCTAGTAGCACAGAAAGTGTCCTAGTAACACACCTCGATTTGTAGCACTTACACTCTCTGCTGTAGCATGCCATGCATTTAGATGTTTTAGATGAGACACTGTGTGAGTGCACCATCTAATGGAGTGTTGGCGAAGGCGTTACCAAGTGACAGCAAAGGTTTGTTGTGAGGAAGAGGATGTGTGTTCGCCTCATGTCTGTAGTCTGAGGGGAATGGATGTAGTCAGGAACGTCCGGAGGCGTGAGGGGGTGGTAGGACAGCTGAGTGGGTGTACGGAAGAGGCAACAGGAAAATGGGAGAGAGGGTGAGTGAGAGAGATAGAGGGAAGAGAGTGGGAGAGATGGAGGGAAGAGAGTGGGAGAGAAGGAGGAAAGAGAGTGGGAGAGATAGAGGGGAGAGATAGAGGGAAGAGAGTGAGAGAGGGAGAGGGAAGAGAGTGGGAGAGAAGGAGGGAAGAGAGTGAGAGAGAAAGCTGAGAGACAAGAAGTCAGTGACAGTAGTCAGTGAAGGATAGATGAGAGGAGAGAGAAAGACAAGAAAGACAGATGAGAGAAGAAAGAGATTTGAGGAAGAGAGGGGAGAGAAAAAGGTGTGAGAGAGACATGGGAAGAATCCAGGTGTATTTGGGATGAGAGGGTGGGAGCACATCCAGGTGCATCTTACAGATTACGATTGAGACCCACAGGAGGTTTAGTGCGGCCATAGGTCACCCTTCACTTCTGGAGCAGGAGGGAGGCTGTGGTGTGGCTGCATCCAGCTTTCACATCCACGTGTCTTATTAACTGGGCCTTTCAGAAGCACCCTGCTGGGCCTGCTGATGTCCTTCTCTTAGTGCGGCTGTGGGAGAGCAACACTGACTAGGGCATGTAAGGCTGGAGGACAGGACAGGAAGGATAAACGGGAATGGAGTTCGATTAGGCAGTGGTTCACCTGACTCCCTCGTTCACACTTTTACCTCCATGCTCTCTCATACTCTCATATTCTTGATGTGACCTGTGTTATGCTATGAGATCATCTACGTGAAGTCAGAGGGACGGGGAGTGTTCCTCATACCCTCACCTCTCTCTCTCTCTCTCTCTCTCTCTCTCTCTCTCTCTCTCTTCACAACTGCCCCACTTACCCCAATTTGAGATCCTGATTAGCACAGACATATCCAGTACATTGTCACTGTGTCATCTGCTTAGATTAGAACACCAAGTTGACTCACATCCAGCCTGTCCAATGCTCTGTGATTTGATTGGATTTGCCTGAAGATTTTTTATTTTTTTTTTGTAAATTGGGCCATTTTCCAACATCTCATTAACTTCTGAATATGACATCACTCTGTCAGTCCTGCTATTTGATGGGAATCCGTTTACAAGTGACTTATCATTGCATTTTTCTCTTTTTTGTTGTTAGTTTTTGCCGTACTGTCATTTTATTTGTTTAAGTGCATCAAAGAAACAATAGTGCCAGCAGTATCTCTAACAATGGTCTCAACAACAGTATCTCAACAGCAGTATCTCTAACAGTGTTCTCAACAGCAGTATCTCTAACAATGGTCTCAACAACTATCTCTAACAGCGGTATCTCTAACAGTGGTCTCAACAGCAGAGTATTCCAAAGGTGATACCATGCATGAATAGATGTGATGACTAATGGGTGATTGGTAGAAAATTGGACATGTCTATTTAGATGTATCTGACTGTTTAGATGACTGTGTGTGTGTGTGTGTGTGTGTGTGTGTGTGTGTGTGTGGTAAATGTGTGGATATGTGTGTGGTTTGCAGTAGTGCCGTGCTGGCTGTTAACTAAGCACACTTCTCTTTGACTCTCTCAGCAGAAACGAGTGAACTCCTCTCCTCCGGTCTTGATGGCAGACGGTCGGCAGCCAGAGGACAGCGCCCCCCAGTGGGCACCACTGGGAGCCCAGGCCTCGTCCAGCCCAGTCGGGCACGAGGAGAACGGTTTCTCATACAGAGCCTGCCAGCCGGGCGCCGCTTCCTATGCCAGAGAAAACGGCTTCAACGGGGACCTGCCCTCAGCCCATGCTGTCACTGCAGGTAGGGGGCGCCAAAGTACAACCCGCTGAGACCTGCGGATTGTTGAAGAAACGCTTGACTTTTTATTTTGCAGATTAGATGCTTTGATTTAACGTGAGATTCGGTTTACGTCCTTGTTGCTCTCGACCTGTCCGAGCCAGATAAGCGCGTAACTGGAGGCATCTCTAATGCTCCACGACTCTTCTGGCTCGGTTTCCTCTGCGGGCCAGTGGCACAGCTGAGTTACCAGCAAGCCTGTGCAATTCCCAGAGATGATTTACATCCATATTTAATGAAACGCATGACAAATAAAGGAAGAAAGGCGAGTGTGGGTGAGAGTGTGGGAGCAGCACGCTGCTCTCTTCAATAAGGAAGAGTCTCCGCTAAAGAGGGACGTAGGAGTGGGGACAGCAGTGGCGTGGTAATAGCGTGTCAGCGCCGCTCTGTCTGTGGGCGGGGGTGGGTGCAGGCCCCTCGTGTCAGCGCTGCTCTCTCTGAGAGAATAGAAGGCAGAAGATAAAGACTGCAGGGATGTGGAACAACAGGCCAGGCACAGCGAGCTGCAGGAACTCGGCTGCCATGGCAACCCCTGGCAGTGAGAAAGTAGTACTGGGTGCTCAGCGTTGGGGAAGAAGACAGCACACACACACAAACACACAATCGCATACACAAAAATGCATACACACAAGCACAAATGCATACACGTGTCAGACATACACAAGCACACATACACACACAAGAAAACAAACACATCCACTCACACACACATGCACACACAATAATGCATGCACTCGCATGCATACACACATGCGTTCACACACACACACACACACACACTCACATGGGGGCATGACTGACACTGACTGCCTTACTGGCGTCCCCTAGCGGATCAGTCCTACACACACAAACACATCCACCCACCCACCCACGGACACACATAAACACATACACCCACCCACCCACTTACACACACACACACACACACACACACACACACATTTTGTGATTGGGGGTTCTTATTAACAGCATTGGATTGCTGAATCAAATGACTAATGGAGTAACTGGTTAACGAGCACTGGAGTAACTGGTTAACGACCACTGGAGTAACTGGTTAACAAGCACTGGAGTAACTGGTTAACGAGTAGTGTCGTTGACATGCAGAGTTTGTGGGTTGAGGGATATTAATGGACTAATATAATAATGCACTAATGTACTACCGTACCAATGTACTACCGTACTAATGTACTAATGCACAAATGTACTAATGTACTACTGTACTAATGTACCGCCATACCAATATACTAATGCACTAATGTACTACCGTACCAATGTACTAATGTACTACCTTACTAATGTACCGCCATACCAATATACTAATGCACTAATGTACTACCGTACCAATGTACTGCCGTACTACTGTACTAATGCACAAATGTACTAATGTACTACTGTACTAATGTACCGCCATACCAATATACTAATGCACTAATGTACTACCGTACCAATGTACTAATGTACTACCTTACTAATGTACCGCCATACCAATATACTAATGCACTAATGTACTACCGTACCAATGTACTGCCGTACTACTGTACTAATGCACAAATGTACTACCGTACTAATGTATCAATGTACTACTGCACTAATGCACCGTCGTACTAATGTACTAATATACGAACACACTAATGTACTAATATATTAACATACTAATGTACTAACGTACTAATGTACTCACGTGCTGTTGTACTGCCCTCAGGTGCATTTAAACATAAACATAAATGCCCTAGCAAAACAAACCCCATCTCTGGTGCATGTCCAACAGCTCTTCGTCTTGGTGTGGAGACATGGACATCTCAAAGGAGTAAACGAGTGCTGTGGATCGTTCTGTCTCTCACTGTACATGGTTACATGGTTGCTCTGATTTAAGCTATGTCACAGTGGTTATGATCCAGGGTGTGTTTGTGGATCATACCGATCAGCTTTTCTGAGTGCAGGCAGCAGGAGCAGGACTGCACATACAGTCAGTAACACACACACACACACACACACACACGCGCGCGCTCTGTGGGTAGTTATCTGAAGCCAAGGCATGCTGAGCGTACATTCATCCAGGGCCTAGGCGGCACGTTGCCATGGCAACAGCTCCGCTCTTTGGCGCGGGGTAGCGCCGGCCCTCCCCCCGTTTGCTTTTGGCAGCCGGGCGCGGCCGCGGGTGAGAGCCATTCATCTCCGCCGAGCCGGCATACGTGCACCTCCACCAGCCAGGCGTCTGTGGTAAGAGCTTTCCTCCACCCACCGCACCTCCTCCACCAGCCAGGCGTCTGTGGTAAGAGCTTTCCTCCACCCAGGCACTCGCACTCTGCATAGGTGATTCCACATCTCTCCTGTCTCTGGTCAGGGTAGGCAAGACGCCCGTAGCAAGACGTTAATTACTGCTAATGTATGAACTGCGCGTACAGACAGAACAAACAGCATATAGGCAGAATACAGACCAAATACAGACAGCATAGAGTTTTACAGGCTGTACAGTCCTGTCTTTCTCTTAGCACTGGTGGGATGTGATGCTGTGTTGTGATGCCTTCCGACACTGTGCAGATGATCAAGCAGCTTTTGTGTTGTGCATTAACCTATTCACACTTGATCCGTTGGATGTTTATCTGTGAAGATTCCTATTCAGGTTTAATGAGGAGCATGATGTGTTTGTGTGTGTTTTTAATAGGAAGAATCGAAAAAGACTTGAGGGTTTGAACGTAGCTGACCTTAAACAGTACGCGTGTGAATGTGCATGCAACGAGAAGTGTGTTTGTGTGCGCGTGCAAATGTATTTGCACATGTGCGTGTTTCTGGCATTGCTCAGCCAGACGGGGAGATTCGAGGGGCCGAGAGGGAGGGGCTGTCTGGCATGGGTACTGGTGCAGTGGTCCGTGTCTCAGACACAAAGACGAACGGCCACGTGTGTTCAGCCACGCGCACTGCGGCAGCTGCGTGGATGGGCCCTCCTGGTAGAAGCTGCTTGTTACATGTCTGCACATTACTCTAGCTATTACAAGTGAGCGAGCGGGACCTTCTGTGGGCTTTTGAGAGAAAGAAAGACGCATCCGTGCATCTTCGACTTAACGTATTACTGGAGGAAACGCAGACAGCACTGAGCGAGTGAACAGTCCGCTGTAAACGAAGTCCGTGTCATCCATTGCTGTCGTGCCGTTTGCTTACTTAAGTGTGAGCTGAAATTAAGGACATGTTTCTTTGGTTGCGTCTGTGTTGTTTCAGCATTTCATGCTGCAGGACTTGCTCCCCTGACTCATCTCTGATACCCTCAGCAATAATGATGTGTGTGGGTGATGATATGCAATTACAGTACGCAATTATCTACTCGCTCTTAATGGCGTTGCTAGGAACAGCACTGCTCTCTGCCTTGTAGCAAATCCCCTTTGCTTAATACAAAATACCAAATACACGAGCACAAACACTTTCGACCCAAAACGTTGACCCGAAAGTTTGTGAAGTGCATTAGCGTCATCCTAAATGGCCAACTCATAGGTTTAACCTATTATTCGCAGTGTTAATATTTGTTCACTAAGACCCACGAGCGTGGTGCTGTAAGATTCTGATGCTCGGGACGCTCTCGCGGAGCGCTTGACTAAGTTATAATGCACATGGAAGCGCTGTAGGCATGAGAAGCGCTACTTTTAATTCTGTGTTTTGTTTTTTTTTCTACGTTCGTGCGTGGGTGGAGCGTATGCGTTAGCGGTGTCTGTGTGTGGGTGCTTCGATACATCGCGTGGGAGGAAGCTCCGCCTAAAGAGATCCGGCTGCTCACGCTCGCTCCTCAGATTACAGCCCTCCGCGCTGTCTACAGCGTATAGAATGTGGGAGGAGAAATGGCTCAAATGGCACTTCACCACATCAAAGGCTTTTAGAGCTTTAACGTCATTCGTTCTAGTGGCGCAGTCCTAATAAAACTGTGCAGCTACTAACCCATAGCCAGCCTGCTAATTAATAAAAGTAAATAACTCCTATGTAATAGTAAGAAATGAATCCTCATGAGATCAGACATTGAAAGGAACCTGGGGCTGTACGGTATTACTGTTGTACTGTTAGAGATGAGCTTCCGGGACGTTTCGCACTGACCAGCTTCTGTGCCGAACCTGCGCTCACAGATGGGTTTTGCTTTGGGTTTTCCGCAACTAATTCCATACCTGAACTCATTTCCTTGTGTGGTAGTATGTTCAGGTTGTTCAGCACCACATCTGTGACACACAGCGACAGTAAATGGTGAATATCCATCATTTTCTAAAAGCCGCTAATGAACGGCCTCGTGCTTGGAATGCGTTCGTTAGTGTATGATTTGTTTATAAAATTGTTGAGCATGACAGACAGCACTCCACAGCTTGATGTGTTGTAGAATATGCTCGTCAGCACATTTAAATAAGAAAAACTATAAAGTTTTATAGGAATGGAATAATGCTATGAATAATGTGATTTGATTACACAACAGAATATATGAGTGATTAATATGAAGTATTGAAATTTCACTAATCTATCAGATCTGTAAACCTTTGAAATTTGTGAGATCCCGTTTCCTGTCCAGCTGATCCGTGGGTCGGTTATGAAGCGCGCGCTGTCCACTGTTGCCATGACGACTCGTTCTCTCACGATACTGCCAGTTCCAATGCCATCACAAAACCACAAACAGAAAATGTTTTGCTCATGGTCGTGTCCTTTTCACACCACTAGGACATTTTAAGGACATTTTAGAATTTAAATGACTTGATACAAGCATTATGGTTTTGTTTGCTTTATGACTGCATGTCCTCTGAGAAGCAAACTCAGGTTCATTAGATTTGAATTAGAACCTGAGTAAAAATTCCACAATCACTGATTGAAATCTTGTAACAAAAACGACGAGGATAATTTCACCTGTGTGAACTGATAGAAAATAGATGTCGTTTTTTTTTTTTCCACCTTATAATGAAGTAAATTTACATGGTGTAAATTATAAACACTGCTGGTAAGTGACAGAAAATCTAGACATATTAGGTTATTATTGTGATTAGGTCAGGGAATTGAGGGAGTGGGGGAGACTGGCTGTAAGCAGTAGTGTAGGTGTGGAAACTGGAGATTAGGCATCAATACTTACCCTGGGCTAAGGCACACACACACACACATGCACAGTCCCAGAGCTCAGAGGTGGGGGGACAGAGAGCTGAGGGGTGCAGTGAAGTTCTCATTACTGTGGTTGAAGCCTAGTGCTGATCTACACTGCATGGTTCAGTGTTTTTCCTGCTCCAACACAGTGTGTGTTTGTGTGTGTGTGTGTGTGTGTGTTACGTAGAGCAAGTGTCGGCACGAATCGTGCAGGAGGTGACAGCTGAGGCGGTGGCAGTGCTGAAGGGAGAGCAGGAGCTGCACCCGGACACTGCTGTCAGACTGCCCTCAGGTAGGGTAATAGAACTTCACTGCTGTCAGACTGCCCTCAGGTAGGGTAATAGAACCTCACTGCTGCCAGACTACCTTCAGGTAGGGTAATAGAAACCTCACTGCTGTCAGACTGCCCTCAGGTAGGGTAATAGAACCTCACTGCTGCCAGACTGCCCTCGGGTAGGGTAATAGAACCTCACTGCTGCCAGACTGCCTTCAGGTAGGGTAATAGAACCTCACTGCTGTCAGACTGCCCTCAAGTAGGGTAATAGAACCTCACTGCTGCCAGAAGGCCCTCAGGTAGGGTAATAGAACCTCATTTCTTTCTGACTGCCCCCAGGTAGGGTATTAATGTCACTGCTTCCAGGTTGGCTAGTGATGCCATCACAGGTATGGTACTGATGCCATGGTAGTGCTCAGGTATGGTACTGATGCCATGGTAGTGCTGAGGTATGGTACCCTGCCAAGTCGTCACGCTTCAGTCCTGCCATTGACAGGTAGGCAGCAACACAGTGATCCACAGGTGGGTAACGACAGCACTGGGCGAGGCTGCCGGCAGGTAGGTGATACCTCACAAGTACACAGGCAGATGAGCTGAGCTTCAGGTGGGTTACACCATCACGATAGTGGAGCATACCGGCCTTTTGTTTGCGTGATATGGGAAGTGGATGTACTTGAGATGTTTTCTTCCACACCTGTGGCGTTGTTGGAATGGTCTCACTGTTTTACTGTGTAGTAGTGTTTCTTTAAGCTTGGGTCTGTCTCTCTCTCTCTCTCTCTCACTCTCTCTCGTGCTTTCTCTCTCTCTCTCTCTTTCCCACACACACACACACTCTCACACTCCCAGACACACATATATACACTCCTACACACCCAAACACACACATACATGAATGTATGTGTGTCAATGTGGGGTTGGGTGTATGTCGGGGTGTGGGTGTGTGTGTGTGTGTGTGTGTGTGCCTGCAGCTCTCATGCTCTCCTGTCCTGTTCTGTGTGTGTGCAGTGGAAGACTCAGCCAACCTACCGCCATCTCCTCCTCCCTCACCTGCAGCCGAACACTTTGGCCCGCTGGAGCAAGGTATGTCCCAGGCCTGCAGCGGTGTGTGTGTGACTGTGTGTGTGTGGCTGCGTGTGTGTGTGTGTGTGTGTGGACAGCGCTTGCGTGCGTACAGACGTGAGTGTAAGACGCCTTCGTGGTTTGGGTGTGTCTCCATCTTCGCCGAGCACGGGCGCCATGTGAGGGGATTTTTTTTCTTCTGGGCGTCACGTCAACTGCACGGTGAGCCGTCAGCTCCTGCCCAGCAGGTGGAGCCAGAGAGGGCCGCGCTGGGGGAGACGCGGGCACAGCGCTCACTCGGACACCTCCTCCTCTTCCTCATTTCTCCTCGGCACGTGTTATGGACACGTCCCTCGCTTTCGTCACCCAAATTTCGCGGAAACCTCCCTTCAGCTCGGACTGAAACGATGTGCCCTCACATCCATCACCATCACCCCGCTGCCTCCGTACCTCCACTCCCGGCCCGCTCAGGAGCCTCCACCCTGCATGTGACCCTCCACCCGAGTCCTCCCTACAGTACCATCTCCTGTCAGCCGCGGTCGTGCCCTCGATTAACCTCTGGGTGACTGGGGAAGACCCCGTCCCCTACCCCACCACACACTCGTCCTGTTCTTTCCTATACGCATGTAGTGTTGTTGGTGCCGTCAATGTTGTGGGCCTGCGCTTGTATGTTTGTTCCTGTGTTTTGTTTGTTTTTTTGGTTGTTTGTTTGTTAATATTTTCTCTGTCTCTCTGCTCAGTGGTAGTGTAGTGGCACCATGTTAGAATGCCCTCTGACACTTCACACGTCACTATGGAAACCAACATAGAAAATCTACTTCTAGGCTAGGGATATTATATCTGTGCTTATGTTCACTTTGAAATGAGGAGCTGACAGGCACTGGACATCACTGAGTGTGGCCTAGGGAAGAGGAGAACCCAGAATACAAACCATGCAATTCCAAAATTAAACACCAATGACCATTGGCTTGTAACCCTGTCAGTCAGACATTTACATGTAAACAATGCTGACTGGCTCATGGCAATGGGTGCAGTGTGTTTTTCCGGTTCAGTTGCTTCGCCCTTGTTAGAAGGGCTTTAGCTAATCTCCCTGTCTCCTGCTTGACGTGAAGCTCCTTCACTTTGTCATCCATATCTGAATGTCATGGTGCCACCACAGCAGATCTCTGTGTATCTGTGTTGTGTGTATGTGTGTGTATCTGTGCTGTGTGTGTGTATCTGTGGTGTGTTCTCACTTCCTTTGAGTCTCTCTGACTCCAGTATCCTGCATCAGTGTTACTATTTTCTCTTTCTATTTTTTGCCGCTGCCGTATATCTCCTCTCTTCCTCCTTTCAGCACCTCCATCTTCTTCCTCTTCACTCTCTTTTTAGTCTTCCTCACTATGGTCTCAGCACTTTTGTCCTTTTCTACTTCCTGTCACTTTGTGTATCCCCTGTTCTGTTTCCTTTCTCTTTCTGTTTCTCTCAGTTTCCCCACCTTGCTTTCTCTCTCTCTCTCTCTCTCTCTCTCTCTCTCTCTCTCTCTCTCTCTCTCTCTCTCTCTCTCTCTCTCTCTCTCTGTCTGCCCCATTTCTCTCTCTGTCTCTCTCTCTCTCTCTCTCTCTCTCTCTCTGTCTGCCCCATTTCTCTCTCTCTCTCTCTCTCTCTCTGGCTCTCTCTCTCTCTCTCTCTCTCTCACTGTCTGTCTCTTCCCAGCTCTCTCTCTCTCTCTCTTCCTTTGTCTCTCTCTCCCCTACTTCCTTTCTTTGTCTCTTCCCACTTCTTCTTCTCTCTCCCCACCTCTCTCCCTCTCTCTCTCTCTCTGTCTCTCGCTCTCTCTCTCTCTCTCTCTCTCTCTCTCTCTCTCTGTGTGCGGATTTCCCTGCAGCTCCTTCTCCTTGTGTCTGTTTGTAGATGTAGGGGATGAGGAGGAGGCTGGGCCTCTCCGCCGCTTCCAAAATTCTCGGGAGAGGTGCAAGTTCCTCGCCCCCTCCATCTCAGTTTCAGTGCCCGAGGATGAGCCCTGCTACTCAGACGAGGAGTACTATGACCACCCCTTATTCAGCCCCGAGTGGACCCTCTCGGGCCCGCCAGGGCAGGCCGCTGCTTTTAGGCAGATCGAAGGTGAACCACGCATGGTTCCTCTCCGCCATCCCGCCTCCCCTCCTGCTCTCCTCTCCAGACCTCCCCTCCTTTCTTTATATCCAACTTCTGCCCCCCCCCCACCCTTTGCCTCTCCTTTGCTCTTTCGTTTTTCCTCTCTCTCTTTCTCTCCATCTCTCCCTCCCTCTCTCTCTCTCTCTCTCTCTCTCTCTCTCGCTCCCTCTCTTTCTCTCTCTTTCCACTATCCCTCCCTTCTGTCTTCTGTTTTCTGTCGTGTCATGCGCGCTCTGTCTGCGGGGCGTTCCGCGTTCTTACGTGTATCTTTTCGTTTGTCTGCGCGTTTTTTTGGGACATTTCATTACAAGTCATTCGGCTCGGTTTGGAAAGCGGATGTGGTTCGAGAGGGTGGATGTGGCTCTTGAGGGCGGATGTGGTCTGAGATGGTGCTGTCATCTCTAGAACAGAACAGAGTAGAAGTGTAAACCTCACTATAAATTGGAGCCCAGTGACTTCTGCCACATCAGCAGGTTCAGTTGAGCATGCTGTGCATATTCTTCTTCTGCCTGTTTGGTGTGTCCGTCTTTCTGTCTGTCTGACTGTCTGTCCGGCATCTGGCCCGAAAACATACTCACCTGTCCTCACCTGTCCATGCCCCACCCCCATCATCAGGCTCCGCCCCATTTCCCCACCTGCTGATGTACACATGCTGTAGATCACAGGAAGACTTTCAGCTCTTCTCCTTGTGGTGCGCGCTCTCTTGCACACACACACACACATACACAAACGTACACGCACACACACACACATGCTTTTTTTAATTGCTTACTGTCTTGCAGTCAAGAAAGTCAAGAAATTCCTTCATCCCTTTCTCCTATTCTCTCTCTCTCTCTCTCTCTCTCTCTCTCTCTCTCTCTCTCTCTCTCTACTTCTTTCCCTCTTGCTGTCCCATCCCACTCTCGGCTGAGAGCTGACCTGGACTGTCATGCTCTACCAGAACCAGTGTCACTACCAGCATCCCTCATAGAGATGCTCTGAGCAGCAGGCTCCTGCTGACGGACTGTGACTGTCTCCCCCAAGCAGGGTCTCTTGCCCCTAATCTCACATTCGCTCTGACCGCTTTGAGGCGAGTCGGGGGGGGGGGGGGGGGGGGGGGGGGGGGGGGGGGGGGGGGG
>JAOYMR010000006.1:21746254-21765042 GCA_025802075.1 Tenebrosternarchus preto | reverse complement strand
CCCCCCCCCCCCCCCCCCACACACACACACACACTCACACGACCTACTAGAAAAAGATAAGAACGCACGCTTCACACTACGCTTTCATATGTAGGGAAGGTGTTAACATTTAGCTTCATAGTAGTCTCATAAATCACATAAATCATAAATCATAAATCATACTGCTAAAAAAGAAGGTACACAGTCACCGATTTGAACAATAAACAGTGTGGATGTTGCTGGGAGAGAGAGAGAGGTAAACGTCTGGTAAACGTCTGTTGCCGTGGGAGTCTCAAGCGTTGCAGTGCTAAGAGAAAGTCATTGTGTGACTCAAAAGGAGTCAGAAAGACTCCCCTCACATGCAGGGACTTGCCAGCTATGACTCATTGTGCCACTGTGTTCAGTGTTTAGCAACATGATTTGTTGCCTGATTCATTATTTACTGATTCTAAGTCATTTTGCTAACCCCTCCTCTGTGGCAGGGAGGTAATTGAGACGTCCATAAAGCCCCAAACTTCGGTAGACAGTGCTGTGATTGGCACAGGACAACCTCCGCATTGCTAACAGAGATCACTATCAGTATGGTCATTAGTTAAATACATGGATGTAGTGCACGTTGTCATGGGAACACAGGTTTTTCCATAGCAATGCTTGGTCTGCACATTCCAGTGACTCCTCACTGGGACTTCAACTCTTCATCAAGATAAAGTGTGTATGACAATACTTTGTTTAAAATGTTTAAAATATACTTGGCCAGTTTCTCTGCCTAGACTGAGTCTGGTAAACTGGCCCATATAGATAAGCTCATTGAAATAATATTGTTTATAATATAATGTGTATGTGATACAATACTATAATTACTCAGTGATACTATAATTAACCTAGACGATTCCTACTGTTCATGTCACATTCATACGGAAACCGTACACATGCAAAATTTTGATTACTTTCATTCTCATCAGAGCTGAAAGTGTCCCGCTCTCTTCAAACTCTGTAGCCAAAGTCTGTGTTGGCCCGTAGTCTTGATGTTCCGCTTGTCCCCCTGTCTGTTAAGAAGAAGAGACCATAGAGGCTCTTTCCGCAGCGGAGGAGGAAGAGGAAGATACTCCTGCAGCAGCTTTAGAGGAGCAGGAGGAGGAGGAGGAGTGGAGTGGGGAGGAGCCTGAGCAGGAACCCCCATCCGAGCTCTTAGAGCAGGCAGAGGTGGTAGGCGAGGCCCAGGCTTTGCCCTGTCCGCAGGCCGAGAACCAGGCACTTACTGCTGGCCCAGGAGCTTCTAACGGGAGCACTGAGGAGTCAGAGAGGGAAGAGATCCCTGAGAAAGGTGTGTCCTCCCTCCTCTGCAGTCTGCATGTTTTCCTCTTGCTTTCCAAGTGAAAAAAGAAAAAAAAATCATAGTTAAAGCTGCAAGCTGAGGGAATGTGGAAGAATGTCCTCTTCTCTGCAGACGTTGCCAGGCAACACAGGCTTGATGGTGATCTGCTTATGTGGCCAGAGCTGTGTGTTTCTTTACCTTTTTTTCCCTTTTTCCTTTTTGTTCTTTGTTCTCTGTTCTCTTTTCCTAACTGCTGTTTTTGAGTGCAGTTGCTATCTTCTGCTTTCTGATGAAGCTTTCTCTGAAGCCCACTGCTTCCTCTGTGTTGGTGCTACAGATGCCATGTTGACCTTCCCCACTGCCTGTAGTTCATTGCTCAGTGTCTTTTTGCCAGCTACATTGCCAGTGTATGAGTGTTTCTATACAGCATGCTGTGGTGAATCACCTGTGTTTTATTAAATGCAAGATTTGGTTGAAATCCAATGTTTTTGATCTTTTTTTTTTTTGGTCTCTGTTAAGTTTTATTTGCTTTTTGCTTACATTTTTGGGTTTTTTCGTTATTAAGCCATTCCATCTGTTTCATTCCAAAACCTAAAATGTGTATTAAGTATTTAATTTGTATAATTTTATTTGTCTCAAACAAAATATTCAGATTACCTAAGCATAGTGGTCTTTGCTGACCAGTGTAAGATTTCTTCCACTGATTAGTTAAACATTCACAGTCATTCACACTAACAAATTATTTAATAAATCATTAATGTGTTAATACTATATTTATTAAAGTCATTAAAAGATGAAGTCCATCCAAATCCATCCAAATCCATGTGTGGTGCATGGACTGCAGCTTCGTATCAGGCCAAGCCACCTTGGAGTTTTCACCGTCGTCATATGGATCTCATCCATCCAGCATTTTGCATGTTGGTCCAGTCACATCCATGCCATCACGTCCTTCGCCACTGATTTTTGGTATGTGCTGTTTTGTTTTACCTGCAATGCTGTAGAGTTGTGCGCAATGCTGGAGCTTTGCTTGTCTGTGTGGTGCTTGGCCTGGCGAGTCCTTAGGCCCCCCAGGTCAAGTGAGGGTGAAACACAACCAGATCACTTAAGATTTGCTTTCAGCTGTGAAGATGGATGAAGAAAAGCCATGTGAGGACAGGACCGCACCTGCTGGCATGGACTTCACCCAATCAGAGGTGCATCGCGGTGAACCCCCCTCTTACCAGAGTGTTGTTCCTGACAAAGGCATGCCGGACACCCTGTTACCGACCCTGTGCGACACAGAGGATTTTGCTATTCCCCCTTACGGCCAGGGGCAAACCAAAGAGCCTGCTGATGATTTAGCTCACAAGGCTGATTCACTATTCATGGTTAAGAAACAAGATTCTTCGGATAAACCCGACTCCAGTAAGGCTCTAACACATGGAGAGAAATCACTAGAAGCAGAATCAATCGTTACTGGAGACAAGAAACCCGAAGTTACAGCAAGTGCCAAAACTCCAGAAGTGCCTGGAAAAGACTCTCCTAGCTTTGATAAAGAGGAAGAGCAAATTAAGGATAAGTCTGGAATGTCTGCTTACTTCGAGACTACAGCACCAAAATCAGAAGAAGCCAGAAGCCAAGGTGAAGGTTATTACGAGCTTAGTGCTACATTGGATGAAACAGAAAATGCTGTTTCAATTCCAGAAATCAGCTACAGTTCCCTGATTCAGATGGATGAAAAGCCCACAAGTCAAAAGGGTACAACTGATGAACCAAAGGTTCTCCCACCACCTGAAAAGAAGGATGATTGCAGGCTCTCTCCTGGAAAGCTGGCCCTGGAACAAAGAAGCTATTCCCTAAATATCACCATCGGAGCTATGGATCAGAGTGGAGGTCAAGGACGGCCCAGGAACTTCTCCCCCTTAGCGACTGACATCATGTCTTATACCAGTGGAAGCCTCGATGAATCTGCTGACTACCTTCCTGTCACGACTCCATCAGTGGAGAAACTTCCCTCTTTCCCACCACTGATCCTGGAGACATCCGCTTCTATCCCGTCTCCATCCACTTCACCTCCCCAGGAGACAGTTGCCGATGTCAAACCCTCAAGTCCACAGCCAGAATCCCCAGAGTCTCCTCTACCAACCAAGCACTACAAAAATGGTGGTGTGGTGATGGCACCGGATCTGCCCGAAATGCTAGACTTGGCAGGTACTCGATCAAGGCTGATGTCTGAGAACACTGACCCTGAGATCACGAGGAGGAAGTCAGTCCCAGCAGACATGCCTGCCCTTGTGAGCGATTCATTAGCCCATTTACTACAGGGCAGTCAGAGTCAGAGAGTTGCAAAAAGTGAGGGACAGTTAGAAGAGCAGGGATACTGTGTTTTTACTGAGTATTCGGGGCCCATGCCATCTCCTGCAGATCTGCACAGTCCAATGGAATCCCCACCAATGCAAATCTTTAACACTATGATATCAGAGGAGAAAGAGGCAAGCCCAGTTCCAAGTGGACAAGAAAGCCCAACATTTGAGGATGTTAAGGAGGACATTACCCCAGAAGAAGAAGGAGAAGAAGAAGAAGAAGAAGAAGAGAAGGTTACAACAGAAGAACCAAGCAAGAGAGACAGTGTTGAGGAAAAGCAGCCAGAAAAACAAGGTGATACCTTTGTTACTCCCACTGTGACAGTGACCTTGGAAGAGGCAAGACCTAGTCTTGATGCAGAAGCCAAGCTTGCAGCAGAGCAGGAAGCTGAAATAGCTGATTATGAGAGGCAAATTCGCAAGCTAGAAATGGAGGACCGGCCTTTGAGTGTAGAAGAAGAGAGGGAACTCCAAGAGCTGAGGGAGAAGGTGAAGAACAAACCAGATTTGGTGCACCAGGAGGCCTATGAGGAGGTGGATGCAGAAGATGTGTACCAGCTCACTGGAGTTGCCAAAGACAGGATCGCTAGACCAATCAAACCATCCCCAGCGTCATCAGTGGAGAGTGCCCCAGAGGAGGAGAAATTACAGGTTGCCACAGAGAAACCCAAAAAAGGAGAGGAGAAAGAGGCTTTGAAAGCAGAGCCAATGAAATTGTCTCCTGCTGGATCTGTTGAGAAACCCTCTAAAGAGGATAAATCCTTAGAGGAACCCATGAAGGAGAAGGAGGCTACTGTTGAGGTACTGGTGCAGTCAGATATTGTGAAGACTGAGGAGCGAGAGAAACAAGATGTGGAAGATGAAATAGAACTTGCTGAGGAGCCTGAGGAACTCATGGAGGAAGTAAAAACACTTAAACCTGATGACTTGGTGCCAGAGATGCCTGAGACAGAGAAGATTGAGATAGGGAAGGTGGAAATGGAGATGGCAGAAGCAGTACAGGTTGAAACAGCGAGGGTTGAAACAGAAAAGGTTGACATAGTGAAGGCTGAATTAGAGCAGGCTGAAGCAGCAATGGCTAAGACTGAAGTGGAGGAGAAAGATGAAGAGAAAGAACCAGAGGAGCTTCAAGGGGCAGGGGTTGCAGTAGAGGAAACCGTAGAACCTCGAGCTGCCATCGAATCTGTAGTGACCGTGGAAGATGACTTCATCACAGTGGTGCAGACCATTGATGAGCGAGAGGAACCTGGACACAGTGTACGATTCTCTGCTCCTCCTGAAGAAGAACCACCTCAGTCACTCCAAGAGGAAGATGAGGAGGAAGAGTCAGTGGAAATGGCCCAGGAAGTAGAGATGGAGGCAGCTAGCCTCGAGGAAGTTCCAGATGTTCTAGAAGCTGTGCAGGCTCCTGTGTGTCCTCCTAAGGATGTGCCAGAAAGTGAGGGTGTCACTGAGAGCTATGATGACTACAAAGATGAGACCACCATGGACGACTCCATCTTGGACAGTTCCTGGGTGGATACTCAAGGTGACTATTATTTTTATTTTTATTTTTTATTTCTTTTGAAACATTTATCATAAACATTAGTATTTTAACATCTAACGGCTCCATGCTCTGTTTTATTGGTTGATTTCTGTCATAATTGTAATTTCATACTTTTGACTTTTATTCTCAGCAGATGATGATAAAAGCATGGCAACAGAGAAGATTGAGCCTCTCCCCAGAATGGAAAGCCCTGCCAAGAAGCCTCTCATTGAGAAGCTGGTCAAGCAGAAGGCCAAGAGTGGCCGGGTTAAGGGCAGAATCTCAACTCCCGAGCGGAAGCCTATCTGCAAGGAGTCAGTACCAGTTCAGAGGGAAGGCATGAAGAAGACAAAAGGTTTCTGATGCAGGAATGACTGCGCACTTTGCCAAAGTATTTGCCAGAACTGTATTACATGTTATTATGTATGATTCTACGATTCTTGACCAAACAACAAATTATGTATATATATATACATTTGAGTTGAAAAATATATCTGCATATATTTCCCAACTCAAATTCAGACTGGTCTTGTTATCCTGTAATTAATAACACGGCTGTTTATAAAATGTTTGTCTGTTATGCAGTTGTTTTTGTTTGAGTAAGTTTGTGACTCACTTTGAGTAAGTAAACCATTCCTTATTTCATGGGGCATGCATGAATATTCTCAAGGTCTCAGTTCCCATGCTGCTGCCTCTTTCACTCACTCTCTGTTTCCCTTTTGTAGCCGTGATTAAGAAGGTTGAGCTCACAAAAAAATCAGAAATTCAGAGCCGCTCTCCTTCCCGGAAGAGTGTGTTAAAGTCTACTGTAAGACACCCTAGGCCTACCCAACACCACGTCTGTGCTAAGCGGAAACCCACAGGTGATCAGATAGGGAGACTGCTTTATGCAATGTGGCCGGCAAACATGTACATTGGCATGTTGTTTTAGGAGTGATCTTTGGTTTTTTCTTTAAGTTTGTTTTTATTATCACTGTTGTTGTGTTGTGGTTTTGCTCATGGATGTCAATTTTATGTAAATGTTCTTTTTTTGTTTGTTTGTTTGTTTGTTTTGAAAAAAAAAAAAAAAGCTTCACTTTTGCCGTCTGTGCTGAGCAAATATCTCTTTCATCTTATGGATTTGTTTAATTTTGCTTTCTCCTTGTTGGTCTCCATGCTCATCTCTGCTTCTTGCTTTCGATTGGTGAACTGTGGTCACACTGTGCATTGATTTTACGTTTTTTAAGCATGAAGCACGTGCTGCTTCTTGGATGAGTGTGTATGAGTGAATATGATTGTGCTTCTGTTTGTATGTGTTGCTGTGCTGGGTGAGTTTCAGCAGGACATGCTTCTCTCTAAAAACATGACTTCCACTGTGAGTAACAGTTGCTGAAGAGGCTTACTGGGAGCATATAGTATATCTGCAGTGGTTGCCAAGCAACTGCTACTTTGAAGTTATAGGCCTGCCAAGAAACAGTAGGGCTTTGCTTTGGTATAGAGAATAGGGAGAGAGAAAGGTTCCTGTCATCAGCAGGCTCCCCTTCTCCTCTATGGGAATTAAGTTTGAATATATGTTTAAAGTTCAGTAAATTGGTGCAGAAGCCCAATTAGACGTTACGATAAACCTTCTTATGTAACAAGAGCAGTTTTTAAAGTCTGGATTATACTATGCTAGGAAACTTCAAAGAAGTTTCTAAAAATGTCGGCTGTGGGTTGGACACTCTTCCATTTAGGGGTTTTATTGACCATAATAAAAATAAGTATTAAAGCGACTGCCTTATGAATTTACAAAAGCTCATTAACGGCTTGTTGGGAATCTACAATGAATGAAGCTATAGTCTAAACATTCAAATACGTTAGAAGTCCACCATGTTTCTGTTGTCCAAATGTGCTGTATGTGTGCTGAGACTGCCGTTTGGTACAGTTATTATAACAGAGCAAATGGTTATGTTTTTGTCTGCATGTCTTTAATTTTCCAGTTGTTTGTATATTCTTTTAAAGAATAAACATTCACAACCCCAGTATCCCTCTTCCCGTCTCTCTTCTTCCCTCTTTCTTTCTTTCTTTCTTTCTTTCTTTCTTTCTCTCTCCAGTGTCAGCAGATGGACGTCAGCCAATCAGTGGAGTGAGGCAGTCCAGAGATCGGACATCTGTGAGTGATCACATGACCACATCTAAACATGAAACAATTTCATAGAGGTCAGACGAGCTGAGCAGTATGATCTAGTCTGTTCAGTATTCCCTATGGACACATATATAGTATCCCCAAATTACTAATGGATTCAGTGAAGCTATGTTGGCTTTGGCTTTCTCAATTCACTACAGCATTTATCTAGTAGTAATGGGTAAAGGAAACTGGACTTTCATTATTATCTTAAAAACCACTTATATGAGAGGCTTAATCAGTTTTGTCAGAGTGGAACGAAATTCCACACCATTAAATCTCATAACAGGTGTGAGATGTAATGCTGGGGAACTCGGATCCGCTAAGTAAACTCATTGATGTCAAACACCAAAGTTTTAATTTTCAGTATAGTGGTGGGATAGAGATCTTATTACAGCATAGCATTTGTTACTAGCACCATTTAAAATCAGGCTGTCTTGATCAGAGCAACTTACAATATACATGGAAGAGACAGAAGGTGGTAGTTTGGTTTGGAAGCACCATACACTGGTCACCATGAGATGTTGAATACAATATGATACTGAGTCTACCTGAAATTCTGTGTGATTAATGATATGGGCCCCATAGCTTTCACTGCACCATGTATATGCACCCCGAATTGTCATTGGTAACTAACCCTAACACAGACAGCTGGGATTGGCCAGGAAAAGCTTTGTACATGCTCTATGTGCAGTTAGTGCTTTCATTTACATCCTGTAACCTTTTGTCATATCGATACACGCAAAAGGTTAACAATCATTAATAAATGATATATCGTCCAACCCTATCCAAAATCAAGGAAGAGCAATGCTCAACAAGTCAGGCCGTCCTTCATTTCCCCCCATTGTCTTAACCATACATTCCATCCTCTTGGCATTTCCCATCTGTTCCACCAGTGTATCTGACCTGCATACCTCTGTTACTCATGACTCCAAGGTTGTCCACTGTTCCGTGAGTTTGGGAGCTGGTTTCCATGGTGCAGCACTTTGGCACTTGCCTTTGTGTTATCACAGCCGTGGTATTTATTCTGCCCTGACCTTCCTGGCATCAGAGACCTCCGGGCGTTTCGATTCCAAGTTACTTCTTCACATAATTGCTGTTATTTTCCTCAGATGCAAATTCACTTCGGCTTTCTCCAAATGCCAACGCTCTGAGTGGCGTTTGAGGTTCCTGCTCGTAGCATCACCACTCACTAAGGGCTGCGCCTTGAGTCACTCTGAGATGTTTATAACGTCCCCCTTATCCACTAAATGTATTTATTAATCATGAGAGAATAATATTCCTGCAGAAAGCAGGTTCAACAGACAGAGTTTGATGCTAGAGTTTCACACACCCCTCTTTTTTGTGCATGTTAATGTCATGTTAAGTACTAAGTTTTCCATGAATGTCATTGTGTTGTTCTCATTTGTTTTTTTATAACCCTTTATCACATGATATTCTTTTCCCATTGTATTTATTTGTTTGTGTGTTTTTGCATTCCAATTCCCATGCACTGTTCATCACAGACCCCCAGTTCAGCATCACTAACAAAGATCCCCACATCTAAAATGCGGGCGTCGGCTCGTGTTCCACCCCACCCCAACTCTGCCAGCCACTCCTCTAATACAAGCCCATTGGTGGAGGCAGCTACCTATGAGCCCCGCCCCTTCGCAGGTCCACAAGACTCACCTTCACTTAACAGTCATTTAGGCAAGGTAAGAAAGGGAGGAAGCAGGAGTTGTTTAGTGTAATTTCATAGCAACTAATATACATACATATACATGCCACCTGTCACACAGCAAAATGGGTAAAGCAGTTCCTTCAAACTGAAAACATTGAAACAATGAAATGGCCAGCCCAGAGTCCTGATCTAAACCCAAACCTCTGGAAAATCCTTGGTGACAAAGTTATGGCCAAGAAACCCACAACAGTCACAGACCTGTGGAAGAATGTGCTAAAGTCATTCAAAGCAAAGGCCTGTACACTTCCTACTGATTACTGACTGTTGTAACCTTCAGAAAATTTTGTTGTAATCTTTCTCTGTGCTACAGTCATTGCTGTTCTCTAATTATGATCATCACGTTTTTTGCAAAATAAAGGTTTCATGTTGATTTACTTTGGTTATTTTGTAAAACACTGTTCTAGTGGCATGGTGTACCCCTTACAAAAAAACCTTCAAATGTTGATCAATGTAGATTACATTATTTTGGAAAAAAGTGTTCATACATTGTTCTCTAATTTTGATTTCCAGTGTGTCTGTATGTGTATATATAGTATATATAAAGAATCCATAGGTATATGGCCATGTTTCACTGAAAAAAATTGTAATTCGTGTTTAAAAAGAGCCATTTATCTTAATCACTTTGGAAATTCAGATGCAAGGGAGCCAGTGCTCTGTGTTTGGTCCTCTGTAATAGCAGCTCGAATGACGCACTTTATAAACAGGAGTTTTAAACGAACATTCAGGGATACAGGGGCCAGATTAACCGCTGTGTGTATCCATGTCCGCGGTAGCGGCGTGATTTCTGTGGGCGCCAGGCTGCTCATGTGATGCGGTCACCACTGCCTTCTCTGAACTCAGGATGGAGGTTCTCGCAGCCCAGAGAAGAGGTCGTCTCTGCCCCGACCAGCGTCTATCCTGTCCCGCCGTACACAGCCAGCAGAGGCAGAGGAGAGTTCCACATCTATCACTAGCAGTGGATCCACAGCACCACGCAGACCTACATGTAAGATGCACACACACACACACACACACACACACACACACACACACACACATACATGCACTTACATTCACATAAACAAAGGAAAATTTATATTTTTACTTCAACAAACTCTTCAGGCACAATTCACTTGGGGTGTTTCATCAAGCCTTGAGTAATGCAGTAGAAAAAAGACAATGAATCTGGAGATATTGCTTGTCCATTGGCTCCGCCCTCTATCCATGCCCCGCCTTCTTTCCTCTCCCATAGCCTTCCGCACTGAAGTCAGAGCAGAGCACAGGACAGGAAGGTCACCCAGCATGACAGGTGTGCGTTTACTCAGCCCGTCTTGGCTTAACATACCAGTCCATAGTTCACTTTCTCTCTCTCTGAACTACTGTATGAGTGGGGCTACATCTATCACATTTCATGTGTTTGTTTTCAATGTCTTTCAATGTCCATAGTTTGTAACCATCCTTCAAAATTATGAAGACAAATTTGAGAGTGGTGTTAACGTACCATCCTTGTTTGATTTGAGCAGAGACACTGTCCAGTGACAGGAGTCTCACCTCGGTGGGTGGGTGTGTGAACTCGGTGGGTGGATGTGTCACTCCCTACCGTTTATCCACAGGCGTGGTGTCAGCTCGCTCCCGGTCCGCCCGCAGCGGCACGTCCACACCCCGGACGCCCGGCTCCTCCGCCGTCACGCCCGGCACCCCGCCCAGCTACTCCTGCCGCACCCCGGGCACCCCGCGTACGCCGGGTACCCCCAAGTCCCTCAGCCTCCTCTCTCAGGAGAAAAAGGTGGCCGTCGTCCGCACTCCCCCCAAATCGCCAGCGACGACCCCCAAGCAGCTGCGTGTGATCAACCAGCCCCTGCCCGACCTCAGGAACGTCAAGTCCAAGATCGGCTCCACAGAAAATATCAAGTACCAGCCAAAAGGAGGCCAGGCAAGTGTGAGCACAAGTGTGAGCACTGCGGCTATGGGCCAGTCAGCAACACTGCGGATTGTTTCCCCCAATCAGATTCTCAATCATCAGAGACAAAGACATGCATGCATACACATATGCAATAACCAACCGGCAGTGCTGTTACTATGCATGACGTGAAATTCCCATGACAACAGTGTTTTGTCTGCGGAGCTGAGCTCATGCAAGGCAGCGTGTCGGAGGTGATCGCGTCTGGCTCGCGGGAGAGGGTTGTAGAGCGAAGAGACCGATCCCTTGACGACACGCAGGCAGGAGTGTGGAGGCGTCTCCGGGCCGAGTTAAAGCGCCCGACTGCTGCTGGTGTTTTAGAGGAGAACACAGGGCAGTGTAGGCAGGGGAAAGTCCCTGGTGATGTCTGGGGCTTCTCCGGGCACTGAGAATCAGAGCAGCACTGCTGTCAAACCAGTGTATGCTACACTGGTTTGACATTTCTTGCTTTGTTTTACATTTAGGCGTCTAGTTCAGCCTTTCATCAATGTCTCCTTCAGTCACACAGATTCTTATTCAAGCAGAATTTTATTACAGTAATTCTTAGATTACCCATCATGATTTTAATTTTCCTTTTTCGCGGTGCTGTGTTTGGGCGTGAGTGAGTGCTGTAAGACAGTGTTTAGGTTCTTTGATCCCACTGACCTTCACGTTCCAGAAGAGTGTAGAGCTTCATGATCACTCGGAGCAGCAGGTCTTACAGCTGAACGACACCCCTCTTGTCCTACTGAAATACCATCACCAACCATAAAACCATCTAGCCATATTCACCCTTTTCTCATAATCCGTTCAGTAGCTTCACAGTTCAGTGCTTGGGTAAATAAGAAGGCCCTGGAGTTCTCTCTCATCCTGTCTCCTGTGCGGCTGAATGAATTAAACGGACGGCGGCTTCATCTTCTCATCTCTCCACAGCACCATGCCGTAGGGCTGAGGTCATATGAGGACATTGTGAAGCTGGAGCTTCCAGTTGATCAGCATCACTGCTCCCTGTCAACCGCCATTACTGTACTGTTGCCCATAAGCTCAGTGAGACAGCTGTGTGTGTTTGTGTGTGTGTGTGTGTGTGTGTGTGTGTGTGTGTGTGTGTGTGTGTGTGTCCATCTCCATCTCCATTTAGATTCAAATTGCAAACAAGAAGACGGACTTCACTCACATACAATCAAAGTGTGGATCCAAGGATAATCTGAAGCACTCTCCTCATGGAGGCAATGTAGGTAGCACACGCTCTGTCCCTCCACTCGTCTTTCTTTCTCTCTCTCCAAAGACATGTGTGCAACGTTGCTCACTGCTGGTGGAGGCTCTGGGTAGCCCGTGTTTGGGTGTGGGGGCCCCGTACTCCCAGGCTGGCAGCCGTTATGGTCAGTCCATTATGGTCTGACATCCATAACCACAAAGGCCTGACATCCAGAACATCCGCAGTGTTTGCTGTCTGGTCCAAGGCTTCCTCTTCTCAGTTCTCTGCCTGTCTCTGTCTGTCTGTTTCACTCTCCTTAAAAGTTGTATTCTATATTTCAGGTACTTCAGTACATTTTTGGGTGACATCATTTCATTTACCAACAGCAACTCTTTGACTCTTTATCTTTCTTTAGGTGATGAGACACATGCCTATGCATATCACACACACTCACACACACACGCACTCACACACTTACACACGCTCACACACACACGCACTCACACACACACACACACACACACAATCACACACACACATACACACACACACACACTCTCTCAACATAAATGGCTAAGCAGGTACATGAATTGTCCTCAGCTTGTCATGTCTCCTTCTCTCCATGAATCTCCACTCTTGCCTGGTGCCAGCAGGTGTTGGTGCACACTGACCTAGTTCTGGTGACATGCTGGCCCCTCCATCAAACAGACGTTTACTTCTGTCTCTTCCAGCCATATTAGCCAATCACTGTGATTCAAGTCCTGCGTTGTGGCACAGTTATCCTGCAGTTATCTGTTGAGAAGGGGCTTCGTCAGCTCGGGTTTACTTTTTAATGTTCTAGCAAATGTCAAGCTAGATTAATGTTGGTTGAAAATTAATGTGGGCTGTGTGTGTGTGTGTGTGTGTGTGTGTGCACAAGCACATGCTCACAGACTTCTGTACTGAGGATAGATGTAGGATAACAGCACATTAGCAAGGTGCACCAAGACATTTCCTCATCTACACCACAACACATTCCATTACCCAGTGCACCTCCCCATCGTCCATGAGTCCTGTGTGTAAACACTTACTGAAGTCATGAAAATCTGCTCTAAGTGACTCATTTAATCAGCTGTTGATTTGAGTCCTGCTGGGTCCCTTCCTCCCCTCACTGATGGCCAGTGTGAAACGGGTCTGTTCAGAGTGTGGCTCGCTGAAAAAACTGCACCGTTCCTACTTGAGGAGATAAAGTGAATCTGACTAGACAAGCTTCGCTGCTGTCGAAGATAAACAGACAGGCGTGATCTCGTGGGCAGAAGAACACAGACACCAGATCACTGAGAAGTGATCACTGATATATTGTGTGGTTAGAAGAATCCAGATTTCTGTTGCACTTATGTTGATGGGAGAGTAAGCAGCATGAATTAATGAGCTCTTCCTGTGTGGTGTCAGCAGTTCAGACATTTGTTCAGTAGGATTTAATGAAGCGTTGTGGCTGTCCAAGTTGCTCCTGTAATGCCTGCTGTTTACTCTATGGCTGAAGGACACCACAAGGGTTGGATCGTCATGTGATTATTATGTCTCTCTCCTATACACTTGACTTGAGTGATAGTGTCTGTCCACCCTGGACGGAAGGAAATGGTTTGAATCAGGATTGAATGAGGACCAATTCAATCTCCCGTCCTCTGATTCATGCTAGGGAGATATCATAGCTGGACTCCTCCCACCCAAGCTGTCTCTTCCTTATGATGTAGTTTATTAATGTTAGTAGTAATATGTGTAGTAACATACCTATGACAGTGTAATACTAACTCACTTAATATTAGATATTTAATATCTAATATTTAATTATAAACCTGTAGGGCTCATAGGAACTAGATGCTGATGCTTTCTTGTACTTTAGTTGTATTTGTTTATTTACTCATGCATTTTATTTCTTTTTTCTGGTCTGTATCTTTTGTCCAACTTGTTATTGCGTTTGGACACCAGATGTACTATTCTTGACTGACCTTTTTTGATCGTTTGTTCCACCTGATACTCATTAAGGTTTTACAGTATGATAATGTGATGTCAATTCCATCTTCCCACAGGTACAAATTCAGTCCAAGAAACTTGACCTTAGTCACGTGACGTCCAAGTGCGGCTCACTGGACAACATCCGCCATAAGCCAGGTTAGCAGACGAACCGTGTCGAGTCATGCAAATATAACCGAAAGTACTGATCAAATGATTGTCCGTTTGTGTACACTCAGTTTGATGGAACAACACTGCCACCTGCTGTTGGTTTTTATGACTGGCTGACTGCACTCATACTAGGAGTGCAGCATGCAGTAAGAGAAACAAACTTGTAGAAAACTATACTACAGAAAAATATATACATGTGAAAATTTGTCCTAGTGAGGTTTATGTGACACATGCTTATCTGCATTGTGTAATGTATTTAGATGCTCTTCTTTCATCTTTTTAACCTAATTTTAAAAGTTTTTTAAACAATTTTGTATAAGAAAGAAACTAAATGAGTACATAAGTACTCTTTTTGTAATAAAATGATCAGTCCTAATGAATTCCTCTGTCCTGGTCCCATCTCTCCTCCAGGGGGCGGTAATGTGCGCATCGAGAGTGTGAAGCTGGACTTCAAAGATAAAGCCCAGGCCAAGATTGGCTCTTTGGAAAACGCCCACCATGTACCAGGAGGAGGACATATAATGGTGGGTGGGCCAAGTGACTGCTGACGAATTTTTAATCTGTCATTATTAAAACAAAGAAATGTAACTGCTGTATGTTATGTATAAACAGTTATATAATGTATAATATTATGTATAAACAGTTATATAATGTATAATGTATAATATTATGTATAAACAGTTATATAATGTATAATGTATAATATTATGTATATACAGTTATATAATGCATCGGTCCAGTACTGAATCTTCCCTTCATGTCGTATTTCTCTCTGCCAGATCGAGTCTCACAAGCTGATGTTTCGCGAGACGGCTAAGGCTCGCGTGGACCACGGGGCGGATATCGTGAGCCAGTCACCTGAGGTGTCAGGTGACACCTCGCCCCACCGCCACAGCCACATGTCGTCGTCAGGCAGCATCAACCTGCTGGAGTCTCCACAGCTGGCGACGCTGGCAGAGGATGTGACCGCCGCCCTGGCCAAACAGGGACTGTGAAACCCCGCCCCCTCTCCCTTGCTCCTCCCAGCCACCCTAGCACCTAGCTACAGCCGCCACTCAGCTGCTCCCTTAAGCCCCGCCTTCCCGGCCTCGCCTCCAGTCCTGCAGTTAGTCCCCCTGTAGTGGTGTGGTAGTGGTGGGCAACAGCCCTAATGCCCCTTTCTGGAACACTGCATCTGCCCTTGTCATACACATTGTACTCTTTTCCTGTCGCCTGGCAACAGCACTCTCCTGGAGCTGGCACAGACTTTATCTAGGAAAGAGGAGAAAAGGGAAAGCAAAAATGTGGAATATTGTTTAATATTTTTTTTTCTATTTTATTTTTGTTTTGTCTAATTTCAATTACTTAGCTAGAGAGGTACCAGTGCTTTTATTCTCCATGTTTACTGTGTAACTTTTTTACGGTTGTGTATACAAGCCTGAGGTCCTGACCTCAGATCAGCCTTAGTTGCTGACAAGTATTAGTAAGGTAGGACCAGGAATTAGGACATCTGTACCCATGTCAGTGCTTGGTAACAGGCATTTTTTTATGACAGACGGGTCATGTGACCATCCCATACAACATTCTTTTGCGCAGTCAGTGCATGGAGTCTAACACACATCCCAAATGCAACTTAAGTATATAATTATTAACTTAAGTATGCTCACCCAACCAATAATATGATATACAATGTATATTAATATATATAGAATTATACAGACTACTTGTCAACAGCATCTCAATCAGTTGAAAAAAAAGACACCTTCTATAACTTATATCTGTACAACTGCATTATTACAGACAAGAAAAAAATTAGAGTATGGTATGAAGAGCATGTGTCATCAACAACAACAACAAATACAACTTTTCTATTTCAAACAAAAGGATTTTAGTACGTTTGTTGGATCATTCGATAATATGACCACTTCATGTTTTATAGCTTAGCGACTTGTTGATCAATTTGAATGACTGAGCAGGTATGAGGCAAGCCCACCTGCCTCGGTCAGGCCCACCTGCCTCGGTCAGGCCCACCTGTCTCGGTCAGGCCCACCTGCCTCGGTCAGGCCCACCTGTCTCGGTCAGGCCCACCCGACTCGGTCTCAGGTGATTCACTTTATTTTCAACAACTGTCTCTGAGCAACAGTGTCTCAGCCATATTTTAACTATGGATGGCGCAAACATTTCTTCACAGACAGCATAGCACACACTCCCAGGTTCATGGAAAGGTACTGGAAGGCTGCAGTTATGTGCAGTTGTATGCTGGGTGAGGAACAAGCTCCAGACCAGAGCCACCTCCAGACCCCCAAGGTCCAGGGTGAATAGAGCCTGCGGGCAAATTCGTCCTGGCTCCTCCACATGGAGAACGCTCTGAGTCCTCCACATGGAGAACTCTCTGAGTCCTCCTTACGTGGAGGGTGCAGGCAGCAGTTACTGTGACTCCCAGCCTCCGTTTTCTGCCGTGTTCGACTTAGATGTTTACGTTTGTTTTACGCATAAAAACGTAGAAGGTGGAAAAAGCAACAAAACAAACAAAAAAAAACAGTTAAAAAGATCCCTCAGTAAGTGAAGTAAAAAAAAAAAAAAAAGGCAAACTCCCTCATCTTGCATCCGTTTGAGAAAAGTGTGGCGGTATATTATTATTTCCTGTTGTCATTCGTGGTTTCCCGCTTTCCCGCATCCCGTTGTTTTTGGCTTCTGTGTGTTTTCCTGCAGCCTCTCCGCTTTCACCTCATCTCCCCTGCAACTGTGCTTCTATTTAAGAGCTCCTCTAGATGTATGTCGTTTTTCGCCTGTTCATATGATATGGATTACAAACGCTCTTAACAATTATGACAATAAAACCAAAATGGCAGAAAAACATCATTGGAATGCAGTGTTTTTCAAGCTTCTGTAGCTAGACCTCACATTTTCACAAGAGGGTCTTCGGTGTAAAAGTCCTGTAGTTTAGAACTGACCAGACCATAAATAAATGTGAAACCAGTTTCAGAGACATTTGTGTGAATGAGCTGTAGACTCTGTTGACATATAAATTAAAATCCTTATTAACCTACTTAACAAATTAAAATTTAACTTCCAGGAATATTCCAGTAGACGGCATGACCCCTGGAGTGTTATAAAACTACTTCACAAAGCCTATTATGACTGCATTCTGAGCTGGGCTTATTTCAACTGTTTGAGAGGAGACCCAGAATCTATAAAATACAAAACAGAGTCTAAAAAAATACAAATCTTACACGAAACAAATAAGAGGTAATGCTCAAGGCAGCTAGTTCATAAATGATCAGGTCGCTGCCCCACCGATTCATGTTTCTTTGTTAAGAAAAAAAGTGTAATAAAGAAATAAAGAATTTTAACTGTAACTTTTTAAATATCAGTGTTTGTACTGAAGTGTGATCAGATCATTCTGGTTGTTGATTCTAGAGGTTATCCAGTAACTGCATCGTGCTAAACTGTGTTTCCCCTTTAGCCTGTTTTGATGGAAGCAAAAACAAGAACCTAAACGAGAAGTTTGTGGAAAGTTTATTATGAGAAATGACAGAGGCAAAAAATAAATTAAGACTCTGTGGAGAAGGGGGTTTTGGAGAAGGGGGGATTTAGCGACCAGTCCACAGTGGAGGTGGTTCACGTAGCACCTTCGACCTACTGATCCGGACGACAAAGAGATGGGGGGGGTGGGGGAGGGGGAGGAGGGAGGAAGGGGTGATCTGTCAGCACGGGCAACCACAACACCCCTTATATCCCTCATTACCGCCCCACTGTGGAGAGACTTCGCACGGCACCCAAACTGCAGGACAACGGCTACTGCTGCAGCCAAAAAACAACTAAAACAAAACAAAAAAAAACCAAACAAAACCAAACAAAATTCTGGGTGGCTTCTGGCTTCCAAAAGTGGACAAGAGAAAGGAAAAAAAAAAAAAAAACATCAACAGACAAAGAAAGAATGGCTTAGAAATGACATGTCATAGTCCTTTTTTTCTCCACTCCACTTCCCAGGTGTTTGTGGGAAACAGCACATGGACACCCTGACACCATAGGGCCAGGAGTGACAGACGAGCTTCCTCACAGCCGTTATCTCTTACACCGACAGGATGTGTTTCACAAAAGCTGCAGAGGAGGGAACAGACATTAAAAGAGCCAATTAGGAAATGGATAGTATCAGATTAGCAGTATATGAACCAGTAATCACAAAACCACCAGTACTGGTGTGGTGTGCAGATTTAGGAAAGATTCAGGTGCATTTTAGTTGATATTTCACATTAACGGACATTTCCATGTCTTTTAACATTAACACTGAAATAATTAACCACAGAGCCCCAATATTCATTATGGCTGTAAAGCAGTTTAAGGTTGTTCATTTTTTAACGTTGTTCATGTTCCCCATCATCATCATCAACATTTGCGTTTACATTTACAGCATTTGGTTGATGCCCTTGTCCAGTGCTTAGTGCTCTCCATCAAATACACATCCTCAAGTGAGAACAGACATTTGATTGTTAAGAATCCCGGGGG
>JAOYMR010000006.1:21718395-21735716 GCA_025802075.1 Tenebrosternarchus preto | reverse complement strand
AGTGAGGAGTACTTTTGATATGATACAGCTCTGAGAATAGAAATGAAGTCCATCAGGACTCAAGAACTGTAAGGCAATACACTAACAGTAAATTATGTTTTTTTCTACCAGTACTAGAATTATACTAGAAATAGTGAATGAATGTCCCATAATATTAATAATCAAATATAAATGAATTAATAAATATATAAATGAATACAAATGAGATTAGGACTTAAAAAACATGATGGTATATAGTGCACAACTGAGGGACTCTGGACACACAGTCCAATGTTGAACAACTGTTTAAGACCATAAGCAGGTCTGACCAAGTCTATTTGGTTTCCTCACAGTGACACAGAATAAAGCAGACCGTAGTATTCTGTAAAAAAAAAATTCAATTCAAATATGACTCCCTCCACCAGGTGGCAGCTTGTGGAAAACAAAGCAGACCGATTCTCCCCACTAGGGAGCAGCTGTGTGCATAAACATGGTGACACTTTCACAACCAAAGGAGCTACTGATTTACAATCAGTGACATATATAGATAAACAGCATCGTTGAAAAACAAATCACAGCTTAAGTAAGATGTTACGAACAACTTCTCTAAGAGTTATAAACAGTAGCCTAAATAGATTACATTTTTAAAAAGATGAAAGAAGAAAACCAGCATTGATATCATTGTGATGTAACACAGAAGAACTTTGTGTGGGACACAGTTACGGTTCCTCTAGTAATGAAGATGGTCATAGAATATAGTGTGTAGAGTGACATACTGCTTAGTGTCCCCTATTTTTCTTTGTGCCACATGAAAATCCTACAGGGTATCTGGGGTGGAACCAGGATAAGCCAACGGCGTAAGCGCTGCCTGTCTGAACACTTGTGCCAGACCACATTATTGACACGTATGATGCTGGAACAACCTGTTTTATTACAGACTTTGGCTATGGTCAAATTAGTCTACTGCACACTGACAAACGCAAACCACACTGAGTCACAACAATGTATGATGGAATGTGGTACACCACAAAGATAAGAATTGTAGTTATTTATTTTTCTCATACTGAAAAAAAATAATATTTATGATAATATATGATATAAATAGATTTATGATTTAATTGATAGAATCTTTGGGTCTTTTAGTTTGAAAAGTATTTTATTTTGAAAAGTTTCGTGGCCGTTGTGCAATACTTGACAGTATTGAGGTTAAAGAAACCACATGCGTCTCCCTCGCTGACAGGTTACCGCAAGCTCGTGTAGTTCGCTACACGGACACCAGGCAAATAATTAATTCATTCTGCACTTTAGGAGAAGTAATCAGAATAAATCAAGCAAAGTATTCTTAACTTTAGAAGAGGTAATCAGAATAAACCAGGAAATGACAAAAATTCTGACTGTTTCGAAGTTTCTGAGGCAAGCATGGTTCAGTGAAAGACGCTGCACTTCGGTCGGATGGAGATTACAGACGCGATTATTCAGCGTTAAGGTAATGATAACTGAATGCAAAGATTATCTAATTTTAGTATCTAGCTAGCTAGTCAGTCCAACGATATACTATTCCGTTAGGGTTACCCGTGTCAGTCAAATATCATTTATGCACGCAGTGTGTGGAAAGTTTTCAAACATTAAATAGAAAACAAACAACTAGCTAATTATGCGATAATGTATGCATTTATATATAGAGTTATGTAGATTATAGATGTATATATTATATCGATTAGCTGTATAGATTGTTATATGCACTCCGCTAAAAGGTTTTGACTGTCATAGTTAACTATCTAGCTGGCCATGTGAGGATTAAAAAATCCTACTAAGCGGGTTGGCTGTGATGCACATGTTGGACCAGATACAACTACCCATCGCCGTTTGTTTCGGTTGACGTTTTTTTTTTTTTTTTTAATATATGTTTCTTACAGTTAATTTAGCAAGCTAAATAAAACTGTTTAGTTTATCCGACGATTTAAACTAGCTAACGATACTAGAATCAGGCTAATCAGGCTGATGTAATACCGCATCATTTCCGCAATGCGTTCCGGCAGATTTTAACTACCAAGTAACCGATGCAACATGTTTGAACTAGTACAAACACTTACTAAAAAGTATTTTCCAAAACATAAGAAAGAAGACGTGATGTACCAGTTCTCTTAATTGTAAACATTAAAATAAGCTTTTTTTTTTATTTTTTTTATCCAGGCTCAAACTGCACACCTGGTACTTGAAGATGGCACAGTGATGAGGGGTTACTCCTTCGGACACAAGGAGTCGTCGGCCGGAGAGCTGGTCTTCAATACCGGGCTTGTGGGGTGAGGCAGCTTCACTACAACTGTTCTCGCTGTGGGAAAGCACTAATTAGAGTCACCAAAAGATCTCTTGGTAGCATAGGAAGGAACTAAAAAGTTGCTTATTATTCTGCCAATGAATTTCTGTATAAATCAAATCTTGAAAAGTGTTTTCTTGATACATGCAGCATATTTAAGTTGTATTACTTTTTTCCCCCAACTATTGTTGGGCCATCAGTTGTAAACTTGATGTTTAAATGTTTTCACTTTCAGATACCCAGAGGCTCTCACAGATCCCAGTTACAGAGGTCAGATCCTCACTCTCACGTACCCCATCGTGGGTAACTACGGTGTACCTAACACTCAGGAACAAGATGAACTGGGCCTGAGAAAGAATGTGGAGTCTGATCGCATTCAGGTACATGTATTTCTCAACACTGACATCGTCTGTGACATCGGGTTTATCACTGAACTCCCCAGTTTGTAATTAAAGATCCAGCATTCCAAAGGACTATGTGATTGAAAGTAATGTTAAACCTTGAAAGCCAGTGGCTGACACTGTTTCACTTACCCTTATTTTGGGGGAAATCCAACTCTGTATATGATGAACTATGCCTTTATGTATAAATGATTTTGTCAGGGAAAGGCTTTGTGGCGCTCAAAAGGGCTCCACCAAAATATTACTGTTCTATTGATGAAATGTGTTTGGATATCATTCATCATTTACAAAGTTTGTGCAATTAATCAGACCAAAATGTTTGACCTTTTCCACTTCGAGTAAACTTCCCTTAATACGCAGGAGCATGAAGTCATCGTTATATTATGTGTGTGAAGGCTGGCGACTCATCAGCTTGTGAGTGAATGTGAATGTGCTGTTGGCAGGTCTCTGGGCTGCTGGTGCAGGACTACAGTCACGACTTCAGTCACTGGAACGCCGTGAAGTCTCTGGCACAGTGGCTGCAGGAAGAGAAGGTATGTGCAGGATAATCCAGGATAATAAAAGTTTCGCCTGCCGTTTTAAAAATCCTTTTGCAGTACTTTTCCTCTGAAATATTTATTTTCAATATTTTGGCAGATACTCTTATCCAGAGTGACGTTCATATATTTAACAGTGATTTGTTCAGGGGTTTTCTCCCTGAGGTAAAATGGAATTATTTTAAAAATAATACTGAAACACTGCAGCTTTGTAAAACGTCTAAAACCACGGTATCTCGAGCTCTTCAGTGTAATCTGCGAGTTTATTATTCTGTCTTTCTTGCTGTGCACTGCTTCCTGTTTTGAAGGTACCTGCTCTGTTTGGTGTGGATACCAGACTGTTGACTAAAATCATCCGAGATAAGGTAGATGTGATTTCTGTTTATTGAAGCCCTCCCACAGCTCGTCGGTTAAAAAAAAAACCTTCTGGGGTTTTTTGTGTTTTTTTTTTTGTGAGCTGTAGTCTTTTAATTATTTTATCAGGGAACAGTTTTGGGGAAGATTGAGTTTGAAGGGCAGCCGGTAGAAATAACTGATCCAAATAAGAGGAACCTGGTGGCAGAGGTGTCCACCAAGGTAAGCTGGACCTTGCCTTCTGTTGTTGTTGTTGTTGTTGTTGACTGTGTTATTTGTGCATGCCTTATATATGCAGGTGCACTCTCCTGAACTGTGTCAGTAATACCCCTCTCACATTTTCAAGGAAACCCAGATTTTTGGGAAAGGCAACCCGATCAGAGTGGTGGCTGTTGACTGTGGCATAAAGCACAACATAATCAGGTTGCTTGTCAAGGTGGGACTTTTATTATGGTGAGCTATCGTGGCTGCTGGGGCTGTATTTTTAGAAGATGTATTTCAATATTTCAAGTCATTCTTAAAGTTAAATTGTGTGAAGGGAAGTGTAGCTGGTCCTGAGGATTTACCCCACTGTAAACATGGTAATTAATAAGGTGGCAGAATTGTATAATTGTATATAAGTAAACACAAAAGCCTTAACAATCTTAAACCTGTTTCACATACACAGTATTACTAACAAAAATATTTGTTTTAAGTGTTCAGTGTTTATTATTGGTTTATAATACATTTTTCCATATTCTGTATGTAGCTTAATCAAAAATCAAGGTATTCCACTGAATTTTTTCTTAAATCTTAGATTCACATAACCTTTACATTGTGCATCGCACAGATTCTGAACATTATTGCACAAATAAATGTTTATTCTTACTTTTCATTGTGCAGAGCTGAATGTGTGTGTGTGTGTGTGTGTGTGTGTGTGTGTGTGTGTTTAGCATGGTGCCGAGGTGCATCTGGTACCATGGGATCAGGACCTCCTGAGCCTGGAGTATGATGGCCTCTTCATCTCTAACGGACCTGGAGACCCGTCTCTGGCTGAAACTCTGATCCAGAATGTCCGCAAGGTACGTCCTCGTTCTAATTCCTAGCTTGGTGTAGACATGTCACACAGTCAGTCAGATTTGATCTTGATGGACGTTTTGAACTGGCCTTTTTGATTGTGGTTTATAGAACCTTTTAAACAAGGTTTACAAGGTGTTTTACAGAAATATAAAGTAAAAATGGATGAAAATACAATACATAAAAATATGGGGTAGATAAGGTGAGAGATGGGGGCAGGAAACAAGGAAGGAGGTAGATGGGGAGAGAGAGACGGGGCAGGAGGCGAGCGAGCGGGTAGATGGGGGGAGAGAGACGGGGCAGGAGGCGAGCGAGCGGGTAGATGGGGAGAGAGAGAGACGGGGCGGAAACATGTACTGAACCAGTGTTTCTCAGTCCAGTGTCACACAGCCAGTAGAGCAAAACCTAGAGCTGAAGGCATGACTTGGAAATGAGAACAGCAGAGAGAGCTGGAGAAGGGGGAGGGGCTGGGAAATGGGGAGGGGCTGGAAAAAGGGGAGGGGGTGGGGTGCCTGAAAGGGCGGGTACAGCAACAAAACAAAAACGCGCGTCATGAACCCTGCCACGTCGGAAGGCCGTACCAGATCTAGATGTACCAATAAACATTCACGATCTTGCATTGCTAGGGTTAGGGTTGTGTAACCAGGTTTGCATTCCTAATAAAAAATGTAAATGCACGCTGTAAGCAGCATTAAAGGCGTTTTGCTACTTTGTTGCTTTTCCCCGTGTTTAGGTGCTGGAGAGCGATCGTCCAGAGCCCGTGTTTGGTATCTGCATGGGGAACCAGATCACTGCCCTTGCAGCTGGGGCCCGGTCCTACAAACTCCCCATGGGAAACAGGTACTGCCCTGGGGACGGTGTTAACACACTGTCCTTCACCTCACCCTGGGGACGGTGTTAACACTCTGTGAACTCTGTAAAACATGAACTCAACGCAATGTGAACCTTGGTTGTAATTCAGTACCAATTTCTGTGTAGTACTGAAAATCTGAAAGCCAGACTGGGAAAAAATGCATTATTGTTAATGAACATAGAGAAATACTTTATATTTATGTATAATATATCCATACAAATACTTTAACTGATATAATGGTTACTTTTTTGCAATTTTTCATATTGTTCTTGTAGACATTAGCTGGACACTTGTTCTTTGTCTCCTTGAAAAATTCATCAGATTTGTTAAAACAACCAATAATTTCCTAAAAAGTGTGTGTGTGTCTGTGTGTGTGTGTGTGTGTAGGGGCCATAATCAGCCGGTACTGAATGTGATGACGGGCCAGGCGTTTATCACAGCCCAGAACCACGGCTACGGTATCGACAGCGAGTCCCTCCCCCCCGGTTGGAGTCCCCTCTTTGTCAACGCCAACGACGGAACCAACGAGGTCGGTTCCCGCTGCCTCACCTTGTCCTGAAGCTGCAGGTAGTAACGAGCGTGTGTGACAGGGGGCGTGGCTTAGTTAGACAAACCCGCCCCCGGGGACGGAGGCCTTGCAGCAACGCACAGGGTCGGCCGGACCAGCATGACATCTGCTCCCCAAATCACATGTGGGTTTTATGCATCTGTCCACACCACTAGCTGACCAGCTGCAGGTCTGTTCCATTGAGAAGTTTCTGTATGAACACATTAGAGTAGGGCAGACCTGCAGAAGCAGGTCTCCCCAGCCGTACTGAGCAACCTTCCGCACCTACAGCTATTAGGCAGCGCTTAGTACTTTAAATGAATATTTACATCACTCTGCTTTTATAGTAATAATATTTAGATGTATTTCTGTTTGAAGTGTTAACCTTGGTAGCACTGAATTAATAATAATGGGGAATAGTTAGCATGGGTTTTCTTTGCATAATGTTTCTAAATTTGTTATGCTTATATTAATATTCTAGATTTATTATGCTTATATTAGAGATGCATTATATTAGCACTGTGTTGAATTTTTATAGAGTATTAAAACATAATAAAGGGAGAGGCCTGCTGTACGCTCGGGGAAGATGTATCCAGGTAACTGTGCTTCATTTAATTCACTTAGGGCATCAAGCATAATACCAAGCCAGTTTTCACCGCCCAGTTCCACCCAGAGGCCAGAGGAGGGCCTACGGACACGGAGGTACTGGAGTTGCCCCGCTCACACAACAAGCTGATGATTAATTCTGTGCTTCTTCCAAGGTCATGCATGAATATCTGGCATAATTATATCTGAATGTAAGATTTCATGCTCTGCGGAAAACATGATTAAATCGTGCCGAGCTTATTGTGCTGTGCGACGATAACTCGAACACCTCCATGACTTTCTTGAACTCTGCAGAATATCGTACGTGTTAATCGCGATGAACCTTAGCCTAGGTGTAATTATTTTGATTTATTTTGTTTTCATAGTTCCTGTTTGATGCTTTCATATCCCTGATAAAGAAAGGGAAGGAGGGCACCATTGTGTCTGTGATGCCAAAGCAGCATGTAGTTCCACCAAGAGTCCAGGTGAGGGCGACAGAACCACACACACACACACACACACACACACACACACACACACACACGAGCCATTCAGAGCAGCACTGTGTGCTGTGCTACATGTCCTGCCCAACACCACCCACACCCCTACCAGTACTCAACACTGTCATAGTCTACACTTAAAAGGCATCAAATCAAATATGCCCAGCTTCAGATTCAGATTAGCTTGTCAAGCAGTCAATCCTGATATTTCATTTCGTCTTTGTGAAGCAACGTCGATTTGTTTCGTCTTCCTGTGCAGGTGTCCAAAGTTCTGGTGCTGGGCTCTGGTGGCCTGTCGATCGGCCAGGCTGGAGAGTTTGACTACTCTGGTGCACAGGCGGTGAAAGCTTTAAAGGTGAGAGGAGGGAAACAGTCTGAATTCAGTCTTGACATAAAGGCTTCTCCCAGTTTGGGAGCTGATTAATGGTGGCTGGTCCACAGTAATTATACTCACAAAAAAAAAAAAAACCTCACCACTAGAATGAAAGCATAATTAGTATAAATGAATATAACTACCCAGCCACGTAAACAGCCACACTCTCACTGTAGCTCTCCTGGAACTAATGACTTTGCTCCACAACCACATAGTTTGGCCTGTGTTTACAGTCAAGCCAAATTAAGCAAGTTTTTTCACATTTTTAAAAAGAATATTTAATGTTTGACTTTATGAGTAAGACACTGCTATCTGTCTACAGGCAGGGCACTATGGTCTCTACTAATATGGATTTTAATCAGTGATCATCTCCTGTAGCATCTCCTGTATTACGTGTGTTGACTAGACCACGAGAACCTAAAACGACTGTTTCTGTACTTCAGGAGGAGAACCTGAAGACTGTTCTTATGAACCCCAACATAGCGTCTGTGCAGACCAACGAGGTGGGCACCAAACAAGCGGACGCCGTCTACTTCCTGCCCGTCACGCCCCACTTTGTGACGGAGGTGATCAAAGCAGAGAGGCCTGATGCAATCCTCCTCTCCATGGGTGGCCAGACGGCGCTCAACTGCGGTGAGTGTCTCCTCGCAGGGGTGTTCCTCTTCACGGTGCCAGAAAAATGGAAACCTTTTGCATGTTGTAGAGACGTAGATGATCTGCTGCGTCTTGGAGGAACGGTCAGCGCTTCTGTGTTGCTGTAAGTGCGAGACGAGCCGTGTGTGAATCATGGCTTGTGTGTTCAGGCGTGGAGCTGTACCGCAGTGGTGTCCTGCAGCAGTATGGAGTGCAGGTCCTGGGAACCCCAGTGGACTCCATCATAGCCACAGAGGACCGGCAGGTGTTTGCGGACAAGCTGATGGAAATCAATGAGAAGATCGCCCCCAGTGTCGCCGTGGAGACGGTTAGACAGAATAACGCCATGATTTCTGGCCAAAGAAAACCCCAAAACGATTTAGAGCATTTCAGCTTTCAGCACCATTGTATTAATGTCCAAATTTAACTTAGGATGCCAGAAATAAAAAATCCAAATGAATATTTTTTCCCCCAAGTTTATTCTTCTTTTCTGATCTCGAACAAATTTGACGTTTTGAATAAATGGACTTTGCCAGTATTCACACCTGCAGCACTGATGACTCTGGGTGTCCTGTAGGTGGCAGACGCTCTGAAGGCGGCACAGGGGATTGGATACCCAGTGATGGTGCGCTCAGCCTACGCCCTGGGAGGCCTTGGCTCCGGCCTCTGTGCCGACGAGCAGAAATTGGAAGAGACGGCGTCCAAGGTGAGTGGTGCCAAACGCCCTGTGCTGACGCCGCCGGTGTCTCACCACGTCTTAGAGTCTCGTTATCTCACCGTCAATTAGAGTGTCCCCGCTGGGCTCTGGACCGTTGTAAGGCATGTCTCCTGTGTGTTGGGAAACTGACTGGACGGTCATGTGATTTTGTTTGTTTGTTAAGCGTGGGCTGATGTATGCTGACCATTTCTCACTCTTGATGTCTGTGACTGTGTCTGTGCTAAATAAGGATCCGTTATTATATTTCATGCCTTTGTATGATCAAAGTGCTTATAAGCCTTGGCTATCATTCTCAAATGCGTCCTGATTTTTGAATGTTATTTACAGAATTTTCTTAATTGAAAGGATAAAAATGTTCCTAACTGGAAGGATAAAGAATTTTACTAATAAAAACGGTAACAGTAGGTGGAAAGTAACAGGGAAAAGTAGCGTCAGTATTTAATCATGGCAGTGCCTTCTCAGGTCTCCTTCACGTCTCCTAAATGTCTCTCTTGGGTCTCCTTCACGTCTCCTAAATGTCTCTCTTGGGTCTCCTTCACTTCTCCTAAATGTCTCTCTCGGGTCTCCTTCACGTCTCCTAAATGTCTCTCTCTCATGTCTCTGCGTGATCCAGGCGCTGGCCATGAGCAATCAGATCCTGGTGGAGAAGTCCCTGCTAGGCTGGAAGGAGGTGGAGTACGAGGTGGTGCGGGATGTGGCAGACAACTGTGTCACCGTCTGCAACATGGAGAACTTCGACCCTCTGGGCATCCACACAGGTGTAGCTCACCGTCGATTATCTGCCATACGGTCAAAAATCTTTCATATTTACATTTTTTTAGAAACTTCGAACTGGATCTGTATACTGTGTAGGAATTTTAAAGCTTGTGGAATTAATAGATTTCATTAATGTTAAATACTTTGCTTCGGTATGCAGGACACCTAAACAGTTAGTGAGCCATATGCGATTCTTGTTTCCTGAAAGGTGGTAGCAGATGGGAACATGGCTCACGTCAGCAGCAGAACATTAACACCTTCTATGTCTGTGCATTAGTAGACAAACGTTTAATGAGGACTGTATTTATATATGTACAATACTTGCCCGTAAAAGCCCCGCGTGTGGTGGTAAATCACCAGAGTGATTAGATAAGTCCTGCAGTGAGGCCTCGCCAATAAGTCCTGCAGTGTCCTGCAGTGAAGCCCCGCCGCAAACCAACTGCCGCCCTCTCTGTTCTGTCCATCGCCAAGGCGACTCGATCGTGGTGGCGCCCAGCCAGACTCTGTCCAACGAGGAGTACCACATGCTGCGCGAGACGGCCATCAAAGTGGTGCGGCACCTGGGCATCGTGGGCGAGTGCAACATCCAGTACGCCCTCCACCCGAGTTCGCTGGAGTACTGCATCATCGAGGTGAACGCCCGCCTCTCCAGAAGCTCCGCTCTGGCCTCGAAAGCCACTGGGTAAGACGCAGAGGTGCATGCTCACGCCATTTCTTTGTGATTTCTACTTGTCTGTCTAGTTAGTAGTCAGTGGGTAACGCCTTGATGTTATTGCCGAATAACACCTACTAGAGCAGTTATGTCTGTGTACTAGAGCGGTTCTATTTATGTACTAGAGCAGTTATGTCTGTGTACTAGAGCGGTTATATTTGTCTTGACCAGGAGCTGATCACTTTGCTCCAGTGTTGTTTATGTTCGCTTTAGAGCACTAGAGGAACAGAAGGCAGTGTGTACTTCCACATTCCCAGGACAGGATTTAAAAGGCCTAACACAACTCTAGTGGCCCCTTTGAACCCCAGAGGCACAGTCAGTACCACTTCCTCTAGGAGAGGCAAGAAAGGGGATGTTGCCAACTTAGTGAGCGCTTCACCTGCGAGACAGAAGTTTGGGAAAGTTTTGTTGGAAGTCTGTGATTCACACCGTCTCTGGGTTTGTGTTTGTTGTCACGGAAATATTGAGAAAAGATGCATGCCAACATGTTGTGAGCCAGCCTCTAAACACACCCGCCCACCAGACTGGCTGTTTAGTGTGAAAGCAATCCATATATTTAGAAATAAATAAAACAAATCTTGAGTGCTTTGATGAGAAAGAAAACAAAACTGGAATTGGATTCTTTTTGCTTATGGAAATGTGAAGAAAAGAGTTTTACTTCCTCACAAAAGCTGACAAATAGTTTATTGACTTTTATACTCAGATAAGAGGGCCATTTTTTTTTTGCTGCAGGTCCTGTCCACTGTAACAAACAATGAGAATCGCTTTACAATCGAATGTTTACAAGGGTAATTACACTGATGGATTCCCGTCTGGGTCTCTCACTACTGTCCAGGTACCCTCTGGCGTTTGTAGCCGCCAAGCTGGCACTGGGCATTCCGCTGCCCAACATAAAAAACGCGGTGTCTGAGAAAACCACGGCCTGCTTCGAGCCCAGCCTGGATTACATCGTGACCAAGATCCCTCGCTGGGACCTGGACCGCTTCCAGGGCATGTCCCGAGAGATTGGCAGTGCCATGAAGAGTGTGGGAGAGGTGAGAGCCGTGACGTGTCTCTCCGAGCTTCTCCACCTTCCAGACCACGCACAGCTCGCAGTCCATTCAGCTACACATTATTACACATTCGTATGAATTTTGACCTGAAGTCTAAAAAAAACGTGTGTAAATTTTGGAACACATATCCCAGATACTACAGTTCACAGCTGACACCTCTTTATAGCTCTCCTCTCCTCTCCTCTCCCTCCTGGGGGTCAGGTAATGGCAGTGGGTCGCACCTTTGAGGAGAGCATCCAGAAGGCCCTGCGGATGTGTCACCCGTCGGTGGACGGTTTCATGCCTCGTCTGCCCCTGCAGAAGTCCTGGAGGGAACAGTTCGACCTGCAGCATGAGCTCGCCGTGCCCTCCAGCACCCGCATCTTCTCCATCGCCAAGGTGACGCCTCGCATTACCCCCTCCCACATTCACACAGGTTCCCCCAGTGGTCTGTTATGCAGGTCTAAGTGGTTTGCGCCTTCTGTCAGCGGCCGAGCTTCTTAATCCTCGTTTCTCAAGTGCCCCACCCACACCCCCGCAACTCCCTCCACCCCTGTTACCTTGGCGACAGGTGTTATGACACGGTGGCCAATCACTTGAACTAATTGCTTGGTGACTGCAAAAACACGGTTCTGGATTCATGGGGCAGGATTGTGTTGAAGGGGTGTGTTGCTTTAAAGGCATGTTCAATACACTCCTGTGATTGAAGTACCAGCTGATCCTGGATTAAAACGTACAGACGTAACAGAGGTGCTACAGACGCCTGCTATTTCTCTTATTTACCGGTGCTGTTGTTTTCTGCATTACCTTCAATAATTGTCGCAAAATTCAGACAGAAAATATCATACTTGCTGGTAACACAGCGAGATTGTGACTTAAGTAGGGATTTTTGTTTTGTGTCTGTTCTGGATGAACACATTTCTGTGCAATATCTTTAGTTGTGGTGGCCTCAGAGTCTCCTTGAAAATACACTGCGGTTTAAAGGTGCAGTCTGTTCCCTTCTGAAACCCAATACTTCATCAGCATTGACCGGAATTATTGAAACTGGCACATTTATTAAGAACTAATGGTCCAAATTCTATCAAGCTACAAAATATCAATAACTCTCAAGGTTGGCCTTACAATAATTGGTCCACTGTAATTTCATGTTTGCTCCCTGGGTACCTAATTTCCCCCAGCCCTGCTTACGCTCCCAGCTGAAGAGGTAGGCTCATGATGGCCACGTGCTGATTGGCCAGGAGCTCAAGTAGACCCCTCACCACGGCAACGGTGGACCACATCTCATTACCCCCCTCCTGTTTTTATATGCAGCGGAGGCGCTGTGCTCACAGCTTGCAATCAAAGGCCATTATGCCCCCGTTTAACAATGAGCCAGCCGATGTTATTGTCACAATTTGTTAAACAACTAGGGTCTGTTCATGATTTACTATATGTAATATATATGTGGCCTCCTTGATGCATGTGAACCTTTCCCTCCAGGCATTGAAGGACGGCGTCACCGTGGACCAGATTCATGAACTCACGGCCATCGATAAGTGGTTCCTGTACAAACTCCAGCGCATTACTGATCTGGAAGGGCACATGACTCAGTTTAACAGGTAAAGAAGATGCAGTGTGACAGCACACATATGGATGGCGGATGGGCTTCTGTGTGCACACATTAGTCCTTTAAGACATCACCTTTATATGGAAACGTAAGGACTTGCACAGAAAGCACATATTTGCCCGTCCAACACTGGAAAATGGTGAATAAAACAGTGGATTTACAGGTGATTGCCACTAGATGGCGATATGGGGTATATTTTAATTTTGTTCCATTCTCAGACAGGAAACCTTACTGATTGATATGTGCGGTATTTTCAGTATATATTTAACAGTATTTTCATTCGTTAATATTCCTGAAGTAATGTTTGGTGTGCAGTCATAAGTGTCACTCTCGTCATACTGACACTCGTCACACTGACACAGGCAGTATATCATTATAATGCTACACCACATAGCTGAGCTGGTGTGGGTATTTAACGCTCTGAATCTACTCTTACCAGTGAAATGCACTCATTTGGCGGAAAAAATCATGTGATTTGTTTTCTGATGGTTGTCATTATGTTGTATGTTCTTGTGGTATAGCCTACATCAAAATAATTCAATCGGTCAAAAAGTCGGACACCATCAATCGGTGCGGTTTTGTTTCTAGTGGAAACTGTTCGCTCCGTGATTGGTGATGATTTTGTGAAGCTTAACATTAATCCACAAGTTGCTCATGTCCATATAAGATGCTGGGTTGTTTTTCTCAGTGATGCTGAGTCACTGCCTCCTGCGAGCCCTCAGTACATCTCTAGTAAAAGCTCACAGTTGGTGTGTGGGGTAGTTGCTCCCTTCCTCTTGCCACGTGCTCTGATGACGTGTGTCATCTCCCAGACCTGTGCTTAATAACAGCGTGCGTCCTGCTGCAGGCCTGTTAGCTGACTCAGTAACTGGGGGGGGACACCAAATCTGAAGGCAGTTTATTTTTACTGCCCTAATTAGGGCTGTGAGATAATGCTAATTATTATCACAGTATTGGCCTTGGCAAATTTGATATTGTGGAAAACTGTAAAACGCAATTGAGTAATAAATTGCTTCCTGTTTTTGTTTTTGAAGCAATGCGGTCATCCTGACCCATCTGAGACATTTCAACATGTTCAACATGCCACATGAATATTCTACAGGTGTTTTTATAAATCATGAAATTACTGAACAAAGCTATGCCACATTATTTATTCTCATATATATGTGTGTATATATACCCTGATATTTCTATAGTGCATATATATATATATATATATATATATTACCTGGCAGCAGTGTAATTGAAGTCTAGTATCTTTGACTGTATCATCAATCTAGCTGTGTGACGTGAATTGAGAAGTTTGGCGTGACTAGAGATAATTTTGCCGATCTTCTCTGTCGGCCGTCAGCTCCACGGTTTCTGGTGATCTGCTCTTGAGGGCCAAGCAGAAGGGTTTCTCGGATCGGCAGGTCGGTCAGGCCCTGGGAAGCTCAGAGGGAGATGTGCGTGTCCTGAGACTGAAGCACCACATCCACCCCTGGGTCAAACAGGTCAGTACCACCTGCTCCAGCTTGGAGATCCAGCTGGTCTAATGAGTTCGACTGGACCTTTTTCACTCTTGTCGGTCAGTCTGTTTATCTGTCTGTCTAACCATTTATCTGTCTGTCTAACCATTTATCTGTCTACCCATGTGAGTGTCTGTCTGTCTGTCGATCTGTTTGTTTCTTTAATTATCCTTTGACTTTTGTTTTTTTATTTATCTTTTTGTCTGTCTATTTCTGTGTCTGTCAACTTTATGTTAATCTAATTGTATACGTTCTATCTCATTGTCTCTATGTGTTTATCTTGCTGTCTGTCTCTCTGTTAGATTGACACCCTCGCTGCAGAGTACCCTGCTGTTACCAACTACCTGTACTGTACTTACCATGGGCAGGTGAGCAAACGTTCTCTCATTTAGATCTGTCCTGTACTTATCAGGTCACTTGCTCATGTATTTGACATGCAATTAATAATAAACTGCAAAAGTACAACACTAATTAAATGGTATGTTAATTGAACCCTGGTGCACCCCCCCCCCCCCATCCCCCAAAGAAAAAAAAATATGTGGCTCTGATTTTCATGTCAGTAGTGTCTGACATTTAAGACTGAAATGTGAAGGAAACATTGTTTCTTCCATCCAAACAGGAACATGACTTGCACTTTGAAGATAAAGGTGTAATGGTTTTGGGCTGTGGTCCTTATCACATTGGTGAGTAATTGGCTGGGAATGTCCTTATTTGCCAAACACTGGAGCATTTTCTTCCTCTTCTACCTGTCCATGGAGATACAGCCACCACAGTGCAGAGCTCAGTTCCATCCCTAATCGAATATAACTTTGATGTAAGGGTTGCTGCTGAGGACTTTGGCTAGCTTGCTCAAGTCTGATGGATTCAGGCTAGAGGTATAGGCTGCAGGATAATGGAGAATGTGATTCTCCTGTTAAAACAGGGTGTCTGATTAAAAGCCACAGCAGATATAAATTACAGTGTCCATGGGTATTCACCCTTAGAAAATTCAGGGTGCATGTTTTAATCTGCCCTAAAAGTGTTTTTGAGTTGTTGAGACACTCTTGTTGAGCGAGCACCGCTTCGCTCTTACTCTGACCCCTGACCTATCACCTCTCAAACCCCAGGGAGCAGCGTGGAGTTCGACTGGTGCGCTGTTTCGAGTATTCGTGCCCTCAGACAGATGGGAAAGCACACTGTGGTGGTGAACCACAACCCCGAGACCGTCAGCACCGACTTTGACGAGTGTGACCGTCTCTACTTTGAGGAGCTGACCCTGGAACGTATCCTGGACATCAACCAGCTGGAGGTGAGGGGTCAGAGGTCGCACCTGGTGCACCTGGTTTCCCTTTGGTCTTGATGGATTTTCTTTGATCACATCCTGATGTGAGATGTATTCAGATTTATTTATTCACAGCAAAAGGGTCCTGTAGTTGTGTGCATGTAGTAGGAAGACGCCGTTAAGTATGCAGGAAATAAAGCGCTTTCTGTGGTTTTGTTTCGAGAGCATTACCGCTCTCAATTTGTCACGGGGGCTTAAAGTAGCACGGGTGGAATCTCAGACGATGTGCAGATAAAGGTGAGAACAGAACATTGTGTTGTTGACTTTCACACACACCCTGAACCAGACTTCCGTTTCTCCAAACTTCAAGGAAATAGATTTTGTGCCTTTGCGCGCCCTGGTGCTGGTGAAGCAGCCTTCTTAATACACAGCTCAGCTCTAACCCTGCCTCTTGATCTGTACCTCTGAGGCTCGGAGGCCGAACGTGATGAACGTGCTTCTGCAGGAACAGGAGGGAAGGGAAGACTGTTTTCTTGTTTTATACACAATTCATGTGAAATGGTAAACACTTCAAAAATAAACATTTATATATGACTATGTATGAGAAAGGTCAAATGCGTGAAAACAGTTTAGTACATGTAAGTAGAGGGTGTTTTATGTCATTTTTTTTCCTGGGTGCATCACCAGAGTTACCTGGTCAGATGGCTCCTCCCATGCAGTTGTAAGTCTTCCTGTGACCTTTGTAGAGCCCAGCAGAGATGGATCAGCCTCTGCCCACCAAAAAAAATCCCATTATCCTGAAGAGTGCTAGAAATAACAGCAATTAGCCTGTTATGGAAATGAACCCTGATTAGCGTCTGCATGTGTGTGCCACCAGAAGACATCTCTGCCAGTCGGACGCTCTTGTCTTGTTAGCAGTGATCTCACTGGGGGCTATTTGAGGACATTAAGGGAAGCCGGCGTTATCTCCATACTGCCGCTTCCATCTCCGTGGAGACCAGCTGATGGCGTTCGAGCGTGGCTCCGCCTTGGCCATAACGAACCCCTTGACTTTTCATTCGCCCCTCGTTATAATCCCGTTTAAGTGATGAACAGATGATTAAGTGTTTGTTTATCTGCCGGTTGGAACAAGATTCCAATGCGGAATGACGCCTGCGTCGAAATTCCCAGACGTCATATTGTGGTAATTAACATTGTATTAGGAGTGTGTGTGAACCTGCTAGGGGCCAGCAAAACCTTTGAATGAATAATGGAGGGCCTGGGAATGCTGTTGCCATGACAATGGGGCACAGAGGATCGACGAGGCGGCATGGCGTGATGGAGGGAGTGCTCTCTGATTGAGGGAGTGCTCTCTGAGAGGAGGCAGTGCTCTCTGATTGAGGGAGTGCTCTCTGATTGAGGGAGTGCTCTCTGATTGAGGGAGTGCTCTCTGATTGAGGGTGTGCTCTCTGAGAGGAGGGTGTGCTCTCTGATTGAGGGAGTGCTCTCTGATTGAGGGAGTGCTCTCTGATTGAGGGTGTGCTCTCTGATTGAGGGAGTGCTCTCTGATTGAGGGAGTGCTCTCTGATTGAGGGAGTGCTCTCTGATTGAGGGAG
>JAOYMR010000006.1:21698401-21718295 GCA_025802075.1 Tenebrosternarchus preto | reverse complement strand
ATTGAGGGAGTGCTCTCTGATTGAGGGAGTGCTCTCTGATTGAGGGAGTGCTCTCTGATTGAGGGAGTGCTCTCTGATTGAGGGAGTGCTCTCTGAGAGGAGGGTGTGCTCTCTGAGAGGATGCAGTGCTCTCTGAGAGGAGATGTGTGCTGGGGCAGACACTAAGCATGTGATCTTTCTCTGTTCATGAAAGGAGAGAGAGAGAGGTGAGATCATATCAAGTTTACTGGGTGACAGTAATGATAAACACTTGAGTATAAGAAAAAAAAATCTCAAAGCAGTGTTCATTGCCACCATGTGTCTTTTATAGAGCTCTGGCTCATAATATAACTTGGTCTGTCTTGAATAAATTCTAGCATTAAATTGTTTAAGTGGAGCTCATGGACATCATGGTGATGTTTCAGAACCAAATACGCAGTGATGTGAGGCCCGTTTCCTCTCAAATAGTGTGATTTAGCAAATGTAGGCATCGAACAATGAGTAAACTGTTCAACATGCACACTTACAAGGCTAAAATGCTTTTTCTGTTGAAGCCAATTTGTCTTACATCAGTTCTGTTTGATTATTTCAGATAAGTAATTGTCTTTGTTAGAATGAACAAATTGTGTTTGCTCAGATTGCTGTGACTCATAGAGGAATGATTATCAGTGTTGTGGGAGTAGGGTCCCTGCTCCCATCTCATTGGTCTAACCTCTCTTCTCCTCCAAAGGCTTGCACGGGATGCATAGTGTCCGTCGGCGGCCAGATCCCCAACAACCTGGCCGTCCCCCTGCAAAGGAACGGGGTGAACATCCTGGGCACCAGCCCGCTGCAGATCCACCGGGCGGAGGAGCGGTCCGTGTTCTCGGCGGTCCTGGACGAGCTCGGGGTGGGCCAGGCGCCCTGGCGGGCTCTTCACTCCCTGGTGAGTCCCATCTGGGCCGTCTGGCGCGCCGCGGCACGTTGAACCCGCTATCTGTTGTTTGTGTTTCTCCTTCTCGCTTCTGGAACCACACTCTGGGTGTGATCTTGGCTGCACTCGGAGAACAGCATCTCAGAAACGCTAGTGTTGGCCGTCGCTCACCCATTCTTCTCAAAAAAACAAACAAAACAAAACAAAAAACACTGAGGGGTTTATTTTGGTTCATTTTACGTGAAATGACCCTGAATCTGATAAAACTGTGTAACACTCAAAATGATTTATGCAAAGTGCTTTTATTTTTTTATTTTTATGCATTTTTATTTTTATTATATAATAATTGATATTAAAATCTCTGTTCAGCTCAAATCAACCCTCCCAAAACACAATAAAACAAACCCCCAAACCATTCTAGTTGTGGATGTGAGGATTTCCAGGGCCCAGCCCCCATTTCCACGCCGCAGGCTGGGACCTCGGTGTGCAGTGCCGAAAGAAACCGAGGCACGTGGTCCGGAAGTGCCTCAGCCGGCTCCACCAGCCGTTCCAGCTCCTCGAGCTGGAGATGGAGAGGACGTGACTGAGTTTTAATTGGTCTCCTTGTTACCATGGCGAGGAGAGTGAACTTTGCACTTGGGGAGACTCCAGGGAACAAGCCATGGCAGACTAAGAGGACAACACAGTAGCCCCTATTGTGTTACTGATAACCTTTTTTGGAAGGTTCTAGAAGATTCTGCGTCTTCGTGTGTAATTTGGCATGTTGCCTGGTTCGCCCTTTTCTGCTGTTAGTCTGAATGATTCATGCAACTTTGCAAATTATAAAATGCGTTACAGACAGGACTGTACAACACATGCTCAGAGCAGTGGAAGTCACACTCAAAAAGAAATACATCTAAAATAATAAATAAAAATGTAAAATCGGAGAAGGGGAGAGGCTCCGGTTCCCTTTAGATTTGCCTGGTTATGAGAGCAGTGAATTCATTTTACAGTTTTTTTTATGGCCAGTTTACTAGAAGGTTTATGAGTATTAGTAATAAATTCAGTCTGCAGTAATTCCCCCCTGCTTTGTCCAGACCTGACAGTAGCAGAGGCCCCATACAGCCCACCACAGTCCAGTAACACACGTTTAGATATTCCTACCTGCTGTAATCTCTGGGTTTCAGAACGGCATGACTGACGGTCTTTGTTTTGTGTGTACGTGTGCGTGTTTTGTGTGTGTGTGTGCTTGTGTGCTTGTGTGCATGTGTGTGTGCTCGTGTGTGCGCGTGTGTGCGCGCGTGTGTGTGTGTGTTTCAGGATGATGCTTTTGCCTTTGCCAAGGATGTTGGCTATCCCTGCCTCCTACGCCCGTCCTACGTGTTAAGGTGAGCAGAACATGCACTGTTTGTATAACTTTATACTAGCCCATGTGTCATGGCAGGGAGTAGAGTTCACTTCTCCTGGGTTAGAGTGAAGCCCACCCCTATGACCAGCTGGACTATGAGACCATTTCCTCTGTATTGATCATATATGTGGATCAACTACGATACAGTGATCAATGCACTTGTAACGCTGATTGCTACTCCACCCCTCCCCCTTCCTGAGAGACGCAGGTCATCAAGGCCACCCCACACCTCTGCCTGACGGGACCTGAAGAGCTTATTTGCTCCTAATCAGACCCGCGAGCGTGTTTTCGCTTATAATCAGACTGCGGCTGTGTGTTTTCCGTGCTCAGCTGGTGGGGAAGTTAGGCCCCTCTTGACGGCTATCGCGCACCACTTCACCACCCACCAGTCAAACACAGACAGCTGGAGACCGAGAGTCTGTTTACTCACCTTGAAAATGGCTCCACCGTTGGAAACAATTTCATGAGCTGTGATGTTTAATAATTCTTTTTTTTAAACTCTTTTTTTTTCCTTTTTGTTTGTTGTTATCCCTGCTGATCTCATCTGTTTTGATTTCATTTTTAAGAGGTTGCTCAGTAACAACTGCCCTGCTACCCAAACGTGATGTAAGCCAAATGAAAATGTTCGTGGCAAAGTAAGAACCTGCTGTTGTAGGTTTGGTAGGCGGAGCACAGCAGGTGGTATGTAGCTGATAACCCTACAAATCCATTAAAGCTCGTCGACATGCACACAGTCGTAATGATCGTAGTAACAGCCAGACACAGCGTGAACCGTCTTCGTGTCGGGTGGCGGTGGGCACTGTCAGACATGCCGATTCTATTTTTTTTTTTTTTTTTTTTCCTGCATGGACCATCCTAGGACCAGGGTAGGAACACTGGATTTTTCCTGAGCTGTATTTGGGTTGACTGCAGACCTCCATACTTCCTTTAAAACAGGATTCAGATCCATGAGACACTGTACTCGGTGTACCTTTTACCGCCTCAGTGTAGAACTTCCTGATGCTCCCTGCCTTTGGCCCTCGTGCGTCAGCAGAATTGCTCTGTTGAGACCTGTGCTTTCAGCCCCAGAGTCTCAGAAGCTCTGTCACTTCACTAACACCGTGCGACTGTTACCCACAATGCTCTCGGTGCGCCTCAGGCAGTGGCACAAAGCGTCCACGGCTCTGGTGCTGAACCTGTCAGACTCGGCTTGGCTCAGCCGGTCCGTTCGGACCAGGTGCTTCACACCCGGTCCATGTTTGGACCTTTCTTAACCCTTCATGTACCCTCGGTGCATCTCCTGTCAGACGGAAACGTGCTGTTTCTTGTGAGTATTGGTCTGGCTTATTAAAAGTAAATTCAGCATAGATTGTCTTGTTTTGCTCAGCTGTGAGTCCAGCCAGAGAAGATGAAAAGACTTTTGGAAAATGTTGTAAATACTATAGCAGCCAGAAAGTGTCTCAGATAGTTCTGGCAAGAATTTGTGGATTATTCTGTTTAAAAAGTAAAAAAAAACAAACAAACAAAAAAAAAAAAACGTAGATGTCTGGTTACAATTCCTTTGTGCGAGAGGGTTGACTAGTTAAAGTCTCTGAGGGTCCCAGGAGATGGACTGACTGAAATCTCTTCCTTTCCTTGGCTTGTCCCTCTCCGGTCCTTGTTTGTATTCATCCTCATTCATAGTTTTGTCCTTCAAACCTTCATCTTTTGCTGGGTCAGTGCACTGCTCTCCCCAAAGGCCAAGTCAGAAGCAACAGATGCATGTGCTGTAAATTAAGTTATTAGTTGTTTTTTCTGTTTAGTTTATAGTATATAGTTTATAGATGGGTTTTTTTCCCCTTCAGTGGTTCAGCAATGAATGTGGCCTATGCTGAAGACGAGATGAAGCGCTTTCTGGAGGAGGCGGCCCAGGTGTCACAGGTGAGCCCCGCCCCCATTCCGCCACGCGCCACATCACGCTGAAGTGTTTTTTGCTTTACAGCCCACAGTTAAAAGCAAATGTCACTGTAAATCAATTAGAACTGCTGTGATTAAAAAGTTGCTTCGCGGTCATTGCAGTGTAATTGCCTGCTCACCTCTACTGGGTGTCACACATAAAAAAAAAAAAAGAACCACAAAAACTGAAAGCCTGACTACAGAAACCCTGTCGGTTTTTTTTTCCCACAGAAAGCGTTTTTGCTGCAAAAAATAAAAAAATTAAAGTTTGCTTGTGCAGTTTTTCAAAACCCAGAGCACATCTGCGGCTGAGGGGCAGTACTGATTGTGACATGCCTTTCCATACCCCTTAGGAAGTGTGTTGCTTAAGTGTGCAGTTTATTTTTTATACCATATGTGCTTTTTCTTGAGTGTGTACTTGGTGAATCGTTTCTTCAGGAATTCAGGAATGTATTTCAATGCATTGTTTTACTGGGATTAGACCTTTACGTTTAAATAGCCACATTTTAAATGTTAAATGTTATGAAATTAACAATATCTTAAAGATTAGGTTACACACACACACACACACACACACACACACACGTGTCCAGACATAGTCCTACATAGTGCACTCAGTCAGATTAAGGTTTGTCTTTCGTCTGGCTTCAAGGCATGTTATGTTTCCTGACCGCCAGGAGAGCGCTTTCAGGAGAGAGCTTTCAGGAGAGCGCTTTCATGGAGTATAAATCCCCACCCACAGGCTGAAAGGTTCATACAGTGTCATTCAGTAGCAGACGGTACTGTCTCTTGTCACACAGCAGTCTTCCTCCTTTCTGTTCTCACTGCTCTTAGGCACATTATGTGCATGTGCTGTTCACATCCACCATGGGCTGTTGACGGCATACTTTTCCCTGACCTCCTGTACATAGAACCCAGCTCGGCATTGGGACTGGATTAACAATGGATTTACTTTCAAACCACTCATCCTTGAGCACAGCTCATTTCCAGGGTTGGATTTCTATTGACTTCTCCTAGTGAAGATTGAAGAGGAGCCTTAAATCGGGTAAGTATTCAGCTGACTATGGCCTTCTTTGGAAGTCTTACCTTGAGCGTTGCTGAGCCGCAGGCTTGTATCTGCAGACCTCGTGAACTTGTGGCCCTGCCTTGAGATCCTTCACCTGCAGCTTGTTTTGAACCTCTGCAGTAGATCCTTAGCTAGTATTAATGCTATTGCTTTACTCTTCACTCCCTGTCTGGCCCCCTCTCAGTCCTCATCCTGGGGTCAGTGTCATTTGAGACCCAGTTCATGCAAGTTCTTGGTATCCTCCAGACCAAAAGAGCAGCAGAAGTTTATGGAGCTTTGTGATCAACCAGAGGGCTTCTGTTCCATTACTTTGCAGTTCTCTTGTACGAGAAAAGCCTTCGTTCAATACTGGATATCCGGTGGTTTCAACACATTCTTGAAAGTGCTGGTCCCGTCATGTGTCGTTCTCTGCAGTGTCCGCAAAAGTGGAATTGGTTATGTCAGCGCTCTAGTAAGAAGGGGAATTTCTGGGGGGGGTTTGCTGTGCATTTCGTCACGCAGTTCAGCGTCTTGCCTATCAGGCTTTCTTTAGCCTGAAGAACATGTCGCCTCTGTCAGCACAGAGAAGGAAAATATTGCTATAACTGGACTAATGGCTGGTGTGTGTAGTCAGAGAGGCATGGGAGTCTGAACCATGTTCAAGAAGTGAGCCTCTTTGTAAACTGGGAGAAGAGCTTAACTGTCACTACTTTACACAAGGTGGTTTATAGAAAATTGTCCTGGACTCCCTGTTCATGGTAGTTTCACTGACCCTTGACTAACCCAGTGTTCCATCCACGATTCACCTCAGACTGGTCCTAACAGAGCTGAATTCGGCCCCTGCTACAGCTGCATGGTTGGCCGTGATGTGGATACTCCACGTCCACCCCTTTGCAAATGTAACTGAAAGGCTTCTGGTCGGGCTCCGAGCCCCACAGGCAGTTGCATGCGTGCTTCATCCCTGACTGCCTGACAGGCCTCTCTCCTCTGCCGTTGTCTGTGTTTTGTCTTGGGTGTCATGCAGGTACGACGTGGGCTTATGTGTTCAGACAGTCTGTCCACAGGTATCTACATGAACCACTAAGGTGCCACCTGGATCATATGTTCTGTTTGTTGCTGCACAAGGCCTCCAGACACAGGATCACACCATATGAATCTGTTTGGGTGTGACCCATTGGTGCTCAGAACCAACCCACCCACACGATCCCTGGCACATGATTGACCAAGGGAGGTATGAGGGCAGGTCTTTGTTTCCTTATGGTGGCTTCAAGATGGCTGTATTGGTTTCTTGTTCTGTTGTGTCTACTAAAGAGGCGCTCGTGGGCACTCCTTGTGTGGAGGGGGATGCTTTCCTAGTTGGAGGAGGCCAAGCCTGACACACAACCACAAAATTGTTCCATTTTCTTTGGGAGAGGCCCTTCAGACATTGAGTTGACATTTGTGTACTCATTAACACATTGGCACAGCCCTGAAAATTAGAGATCCATCTCTTTACCTTGGCCAATGACAACAGATCAAGGTCCTGGGGAAGACTGTTGTGTGACTTGAGAACATGTAGCCTCAATATTGTTGCATTCAGTCTCACTGAGTGGTTGATTTGTTGTACATCTCTTGGTCTGTAGAGCAGAGATTTATCTGCAGGCTCTGCTCCTGTAATCATCCACTCACATGGCCAGTTACATTCATAACTAGGGTCTTTTTTGTTCCTCTTGTTAACCTAATTCTCTTATGCCCCAGTCTATCATCTTATTCACTCGTTCTATAATTTTTCTCCCTTCCCTACTCCTATTGCCCCTAACCATGCCTTTTGTCTGTTTTGTTCTGCCCCTCCACCTGCCCCTCCACCTGCTCTTCACCACACCCTCCCCAACAGAAGGTCCTAAGGCCTTCTTTGTGTGTGAAGCAGGAACCAAACAGTAGCACCTGTGGTTGTGGTTGAGGCTGGGCTCAAGACGTAAAAAACAGCTTTTTTTCTAGAGTTTAGAATAGAGGTTAAAATAGAAAGAATACTCCCATTTAGGTGTCTCTCACACACACACACACACACACACACACGAGTCTGAGGGACCATCGTTCTCCTTTGCGTCGAACATCCATTAACGGTGTGGTCCTGAGGCCGATCCTCGAAGATGCTTGCTATGATGATTCACTGCTCGAGGTGGGTGTGAAGAAAGGAGGCGGGATGTCATCTGCTGAGTCCTTGGAGAGTGTGTACCTCTGACTCCATGGTATTGGTTGTTTCCCATGAAGGGCACGCATGCCACCGCCCTTCTATTCTCCCATTCTCTATTCTCCCAAGTGGTTTGTGTGGATCTTTTACACATGACTCTGATGTCATACCATGTGCTAAATGTGGACTGTTTTGGGGTTTGGCACTTTGCAATTTTTTTCTGTTTTTTATATTCCAGATAATTAGCTTTTTTGACTTCCAAATTGTAATGTTTTGCAAGTTGATATATATACACGTGTGTGTGTGTGTGTGTGTGTGTGTGTGTGTGTGTGTGTGTGCGTGTGTGTGTGTGTGTATTAAGCACTGTAGCAGTGCCAGTACTGAATATTTTTCACTAAGTTTATTTATTTGCATGTTATAGATTTTTTTTTTTTCTAAATTCAGTCTAGTTTATTTATTTATTTTTATCCTGTTCAGTCTGTTCCCTTTCAGCAGTACAGTTCCAGTCTCTTTCCTTCTCCACACGTCTGCTGTACAACTGACTGTAGGACAACACGGTCCTCACTTCCTCTTCCTGTCCACCGCAGGAGCATCCAGTCGTCATCACAAAGTTCATACGCGGAGCCCGAGAGGTTGAAGTGGACGCCGTGGCCCAGGCTGGCAAGGTCTGACTCCAGACTCCACTCCCAGAACCAAGAATCGTGTGTGTGTGTGTGTGTGTGTGTGAGTGTGTGAGACGTGACACAGAGACACGGGTAGGCAGAAGTTTATCTGGCAAAGATGAGCAAAACCTGGATGCATTAAATTGAAATCGGTCAAAAGCGAAATGTGAAACACTTGATTCTGATTGAATTTTTGTGTCTGAATCACAGAGCCGCACGAGTGTAGCTTGATTATGCAGCAGATGGAGGTTTTCATGTGTTGTGGGTTACCTTCTGGAACAGGGACGTTATCCCGGCATAATAACAGCCTTAATGAAAACAAATGTTAGATGCTGTGTTACGAATGTGACTGTTACGCTCTCCCCGTCTGGTCTCCAAACTCCTGTCTGTTTTCACCATCCCTTCATACCACAAATCTGCTCATCCTGTGCAAATGTCTTAACAAGTACATTAATATTGATGCACTGATGATCCATAGGCAGGTTCTTTACCACATGCCTGGCGATGCGTTTTGTTATTATGTTGCTGTGGCTCCTGATAGGGCCGTGTGATGCGTGGCCGTGCACTTAGATTCTTGTGGTGTTGGTTTTACTCATGTAAACTCTCATAACGGGACATCTGTGCTTTTCACGGCCTCGGCGTGAGCCGTAGGCGATGCTGCTCGTGCGGCTGTAGACAGATATTTGGGGAGCAGTCGTACAAAACCACGAGCATCGAAATAAAGGATGTCATAATAGTCTTGCAAATCATACAGAGCAGGTGCCAGAAACTAGACTGGGGCCTCCTCAAAAAGCCAGAGGCTGTTAGCAGAGCCACATCAGAGCTTTAAAAGGGCTCTTTTACTTAGTGTCTTGGTCTAGAACCATAACGGATAAAGTCTTCTACTCCCATGGGGAGGTGTTCGCTAACGTAGGGCTTGCCAGTCTAATCTTCAGGGACCTCCAGCTATAGTCCATATCAGGAACACTGAATACTTGGTAGAGTTGTACTGGGAATCGGTGCAGAGCAGATAGTTGGTGCAGAGCAGATGGATACAGTAGATGGATACTCATCTACTGTACAGAGATTGTTCAGTTAAACAGAGGCTTTGTGGAAGTAACAGAGCAGATTAGAACTTTGCTCAGATATGCAGTCAAATCCAATTTATTTGTTTTCCCCTCACAGATCTGATCTTTTCTTCGAAGAGTCAGTCATTCTCACCTGTTCAGATCGTTTCAAATCCATTCCGAACCGCGTTTATCAAACATTAGCCGTTTTTGAAAGGGGTCACATGCTGATAGCGTGTCTGTACTTAAGGCTGCCGCCATATACACAAAACATTTCCCAGCATGGAGGCATCGGATGTGTAAGTGAGGCAAACTTTTGAGATCCGGCCTGGCATGGATTCCACAGTTCATTGATCTGATGATCTTTAGGTAAAGGTTGCCCGGTCTGAGTGCTCTTGCTCTCTCATGCGTTTCGGAGTCATGTTGTCAGGAGCAAATAAAGGCCTGGGAGGGGTGTGGTTTACTAATGCTTTGTTCCCTTTGGAGTGTCGGTCAGAACCCTTGGGAATTCAGATGCAAGCCAGAAACTTTAATAAGCAAAGAAGTGTACAACACAGCACTTGTGCATACATGCGGTCTGTCACAGGTTACTGGTGATTCATTCCAACTGTGTCTGACCCAGTAAACAGTAAAACAGAAATTTTTCACATTTTTGCATATACTGTGAACTCACTCATACTGTGAACACTAAAGGTAATATTTGTTTGTTTATTGTTTTACTTTGCATACGAGTAACTTACAATAGTATTGAATATAATGGGGGAGGGGCTAGATTTGTTTGCTATCTGAAAGATCCTGTGGTGTAGTCCAGACCACTGCATTTGATAGGTCTCCATCCGGGGTGTGGAGAGACTAAAGTTATCAAAAGAAACTTAAAGGAAGTACACAAAAAAATTTGATCATATAAATATGTTGTTATATGTTACAGTAGAAGCTGTCTGCTCTTTTGGTCTCATAGAAATGTAGCTATGATCATTTAAAATGTGACAAAAACTCAAAGCAGTTATTTGAGACTTTGAGGCAGCAGTATCATCTTCTCTGTTCAAAACCTGCTTTGTGCTGTGAGACCAGGAGAAACTCAGTGGTGGTCCGCTGAGTCATTGTCTGATGTCTGTCTAGGTGCTGGCCCATGCCATTACCGAGCACGTGGAGGACGCTGGTGTTCATTCAGGAGATGCCACTCTGATGCTCCCCACCCAGACCATCAGCCAAGGAGCCCTGGAGAAGGTCTCCTCACTTCTTCTCTGTACCTCTTACGCAACTTTTCACGTCTGTAATGGGTTTTTCCTCCACGCTAAGATGCGCTGCACAGACTGAGGAGATTCATGAAGTCCCATATTTGAACCCGATGCACAATCTGTATACTGTCTACCAAATGAAATCATAACGGAGTAAGAAGCCCATGAATCTGATAAGATGTTTCAGATCTAAAAGTCATTTGATATGGGATGCCTGTACTTTATACTAAGGCGGTAATAATCCAGCCACTCCACCCGGTGACACGCTGCCTGCTCCTGCCTCCTCGGAGTCGAACTCCCGTTTTTCAAAGGTGTCATATAAAGTTTCTTTTACGTTTAGTTTCTGTAACGTTGGGGTCTCCACATTCAGTCCAGCTCTGGTTGACGGAGCGTGTGTAAGATCGCCCATGACTGATATGATCTCACTCTTCCATGCATAAGTAAAGGTTTTAAACTTGAGTTATGGTTCACAGGCTTGTGTGTAATTTTATTTTATTTTATTTTATTTCATTTTTTCTGCTGGGAATTTTCAGGTGAAGACCGCCACCCGGAAAATTGCGAAGGCGTTTGAGATTTCAGGGCCGTTTAACAGTCAATTTCTGGTGAAAGGCAACGATGTCATGGTAAGTTATCGGCGCTCGATTTCATATGAAATATAATGGTGGACTGTAGAAGTTAAATTGAGTTTTCCATGTCTTGTGGGCCGACCAGTTTCTAAAACGGGAATTTCATATTTACAATGACTTATATAATTTTATTTTATTTTTTTATTATTTTTTTTTTTTTTCACATTTATTTCAGTAATTAATTTGCCATTGTTTTAACACAGCTGTGTTTGTAGTTTTGACCGTGTTTGTAGTTCTGGACAGCTGCTAGAAGTTCTTCAGCATTTGCCGTATAAGAATTTCAGGCTCAGGTGATTTCCTCTCCTTTGCAGGTGATCGAGTGTAACCTGCGTGCCTCCCGGTCCTTCCCCTTTGTGTCCAAGACTATTGGCGTGGACTTCATTAATGTGGCCACCAGGGTGATGGTGGGAGAGCAGCTGGACATGGCTCAGCTACCCACCCTGGAGACGCCCATCATCCCTGTGGACTACGTGGGCATCAAGGTGGGGGTGTGTGGGAAGGGGTGTGTGTGGATGGCTGTGTGAACGTTCTGTCTAATGGACAGTTGGGAAGTAGATGTTATTTTAAGCACGTTATCATGTTATTATATTTCTATCACTGTTCTTTGATTAAGTGCATCTCTTGCTGCAGTCATTGATCCTTCAGTGGAACAGACTGAGTACTTTTGTTTTCTTTTGTACTTATTAGCCAAATTAGACCAAATTCTAATATTGCACAAAGTCTGATATAAACCCAGCCCAAATTTTCTGTTTAAGGAGTATCGTGGTTATTACCTCCATGAAGGGATAATGTAATTAATGTTAAACTGAGGTTATGTCACACTTTAATGCAAGATTCTTACTCCCCAGACAATTCACTCTCCAAGCATTTCATTTTTATAAATGACACCTGCATTGGAAGTGTGTGTGTGTGTGTGTGTGTGTGGGTGTGTGTGTGTGGGTGTGGGGGTGGGGGTGTGTGTGTGTGTGTGTGTGTCTAGGGGATGGGAAGGATGGTGGTGCTGTACAGGGTCTCCAACTAGCTGTTAAATTACCAGGAGTGTTTGAGACATCAGTTCTATCAGTAACCATGGAGGCAGTCTTGGGATGGGAGTCTAGGGTACTTGCATCTTGAGCACGGTCTCTCCTCTCCCAAAGTAATTTCCTCTGTAATTACGAAAGAGTCGAGACACAAAGGCTGTGATGAGGAGGCAATCGTGCAGGGATAATCCCTGCCTCCTGCTCCTGCCACGCACACAGTTTCAAATACCCCATTCAGCCACCGAGCAGAATATTAAATGTGGGAGGGACTGTTGTGGAGGCCTGTGGAGAGGGTTGAATGGGGCAAGAGGATGTGAAATCCTGGATCTGTAGCAAGTGAATATGTGGACACTGTAAACTCTCGGTGATCGTGAGATCATTCAAAAGATGGTTCATTCCAAATAGACAGTACATTACATTTTCTATCTCTCTCCTCTCTCTTTCTCTCTCTCTCTCTCTCTGAGAGTACTTAGTTTTGCATCTCTCTGCTGAGCTTGATCTGGATCTGGGTTTGGTGATCTGGATCTGGATCTTGATATGGATTTGGTAATCTGCATCTGGGCTTGGTTATCTGGATCTGGACTCTGTTATCTGGATCTGGCTTCAGTGAGCTGAACTCTGTGAGCTGGATCTGGATCTGAACTCTGTGAGCTGGATCTGGTCTGGATCTTGTGAGTTTGCAGAGACTTAATGAGTTTGGTGAAGATCTGCTGCCTTTGCCCCGTCATTAGTGTCTGGCCCAGACTGGTGTGGTCAGAGCTTCCTCTGTTTACCCCTTACATAAGGGAATCCAGTACCTTTGGGTAAATTCCATAGATTATGGGGTTAAATGCCACTGTTATTATAGCCATTTTCAGGGAAGTCCTGGTTATTATCCATGTGAACGCTGACAGTTCTCTTATGCCTGGTGCACCTGCTTCACTGCATCAGGGAGATTTGGTTATAAAGACACTACAGTTGGGTAATACAAGATAATGGCTCACACCTCTGCTACACCAACAAGAACATTCACTTTGAGTTATCTCGCTTTCCACGATTTTCTGTTGTGTGTGTGTGTGTGTGTGTGTGTGTGTGTGTCTGTTTTTGTGTGTATTTGTTTGCATTAGTTTTCGGGTCATTCCAATTGAACAGTATGGTCATGTGGTGTTATTACTCCAGGTGTACTGAAGTCTGTCTTGCTTTTCCCCTTAAATGCATTGGTGGACTTTTGATCTGACATGGTTGAAGATTGACCTGCACAAAATTCTTTTGCAAAAGTTTTGGCGCGGGTGAAAAGTTTCATTCATTGTTGGATCATGTGAACACCCACAGAGCTCCTCGGGAATGTCTGATATTGGTCTGATATTGGTCACAGTGCTCACAGCACAATAAACACTGTGATTTATTGGCCAGCTAATTTGGACATTGCAGCCTCCTGCATCGGCCAATATTACGACAATAGTTAATAAATAATACATATTGTGCCACCACAGAGTGTGTTTGTGTGTGTTTGCGTGTGAGTGCGTGTGTGTGTGTGAGAGAGAGAGAGAGAGAGAGAGAGAGTGAGTGTGCATGTGTTTCCCTGCATGCTTTGACTGTAACAGAGGCTCCAAACTGCTGCAGGACTTGGACACCAGGAGAGAGTGATGCTCCGGTCTCTCTTCTCTCTAGCTTGTGGGGGAACTGTGGATTTTCTCTGCCTAACGACTCTCCACTGGGTCATTTCCATTGTTTTTCTAAACTGTACAACAAATGCTGGTAAATTCCGACTGGTGCTCAGCAGGAAATACACAACATGGAAACATTTCTGGGGTCACTCAGGGGTCAGGATTGGGCACACCCGGCCACATTATCGCCAGCGTTAACTGCATTCTGAGGAAGCTTTTCCTTTCTTTGGAAAGCTTTTGGATCCAGGGCACCCATGATCCAGGGCACCCTTGCCTGTGCTATGGTAAAGAAACCTTCTAACATCATTATGTGTTGGGATTGTTTGTGTGTGTGTGTGTGTGTGTGTGTGTGTGTGTGGAACCCACCCCTCCCTCCGAGTTTCTTCCGCTCTGACATTGCGGCTGAGAGAGGACTATCCTGCTCAGGCTTTAGACCCTTCATGAGTGGAGTTTACAGAGCACGTGATCCACGGCCATCACAGGGCACTCGAAAGTCATTTACCTACTGACTGATCCTCGCTTCAGCGACGCCACAGGATTCATCTCCATTCGTTTGGCTTTTCCCTCTTGCGCAGAAGTGTATCTGTAACCAGGGACGGACGTGTCCTACAAATACTCTTCAGGCTTTGGAACATCTGGGATCGGCCACAGTGTTGGAGTGCATTCTGACTCCCAGAATCTCAACCCATCATCTGTAGATCCTATTCCGTTTGAAGGGAATTGTTTAACAGTGTACAGTGAACAGACATAGGTGAATTCACTCATGCACAGTGGTAGGGCCTTTTAAATCAAAGCTACAGTTAACCTAAGTTCAACTTGTAATTGTGTTCTCAAATTTATTCCTAGACCAGAAATAATCAGTCTGGAAAAACGTTCCATGTTGGATGCCATCCGTCTGCTTTCTTTCTGTAGCCAATCCCAGATCATGCTGTTAAACTTCCCAACATGGCTGTATTTATTATCCCACTGAGTTCCATGTACATCACCGTGTGTAAATGAACCTGTCTTATCCAGAGCCGTTTAGACCATTAGAAGCATTCCGGACGACATTCTGGGTGGCGTTGCGGGCAGCGCCCTCCCCCCTGCATCCCATGTCAGGCCTGGAACGCCAGCCCACTCCACAGCTTCAACAAACGCTAGTCGAACTACCGACACCATTGTCCTGATAACAGAAGACCTGAAACGTCGCCCACTTTGCTGTTCTCTTCTGTAGCCTCCGTGCTTTGCTGATAGTACGTTATCAACATTGACTGTTCAGACAGGCAGCCAGAGAATCCTGCCTCTGCGGTTTATATCTTCATTTCTTCTCAGAAAAGCCCTTCCTATCTTCTCCTCAACTTAAAAATGCTTTAGCTTAGACCTTCTCACCACTAGTTTAAACATCGGCGTGCAAAAAAAAGTCTCTTTTAGGATTTTGCTGGTGAAGAGAGGGGGGACGGACACGCCCCTCGGGCACGGTGCTCTGGAGCAAAAGCTTTTTCTTGAAAGAGAATAAAACATTCTCAGCATTGTGGGGATTTGAGTTTTCCACATGGATGTTCACGTTCTCAACCTGTAGGTGGCACTCACACCAAAGGTTTCCAGTATTTGGTTGTAAGGATTCATTTTACACAGTGGAGGTTTAGATTTCAGTCTTTTTGTAATTTCAATTATTATCTAAATTGGCTCGTTATTTACATTTTAAATGTTTCACAGGATCAGAAACGAAGTGAAATATCACATCGGTTCTTCTTTCTCTTTTGTATTTTCTCTTTCTCTGTCTTTCTCCTCCATCTCTCTCTCTCTCTCTCTCTCTCTCTCCCTCTTTCCCCCCAGGCGCCGATGTTTTCCTGGCCGCGTTTGCGAGATGCTGACCCTGTCCTGCGTTGTGAGATGGCCTCCACTGGAGAGGTCTGGAAACACTTTTCCTCATTCATCAGATTTTCTTCCCCCTTCTTTTCTTTTATCTTGAAACTGTTTAGTGTCCATGATGAGGCATGTTAACTGTATAGTTTCATGTTAACTGTATAGTTTCATGGTAACTACGAGGGTCATGGCCTGTGGCCCACAGTTTCTTTGCCTCTCCTGTGAGATTTGCTTTTCAGCGCAAAGACTTGCTTCTCTCTTCTTCCTTCCTCTCCTCTCCTCTCCTCTCCTCTCCTCTCTTCTCCTCTCTTCTTTTCTCTTCTCCTCTCCTCTCACATCTACTCCTGTTCCATCCTCTCCACTCCACATCAAATATGCCATTTTTCTACGATTCTGTTCCAAGCTCTCTGCTTGGTTCCCGTGACAACATCTAACCCGTAAACCCTTGTCCAGTCCATGAATGAGCAGAAGGGCATCTCTGCCTGCTGCCGTTTGGCGTCACTGCCCATTTAATTATTGTGAATCATTTCGTTGGCATGGTGACTACCGTTTCCAAAACACGGATGATTCTCCCAGCATGCCACTGTTTGTCTGGTATCAGAGTTCAAGAAAGTTGCGCACGAGTCCCTCTCAGTCCTGTTGCTACTGTGCTGTTGTTATTTACAACTTTTGTGCTGCTGTTGTTATTTACACCTTTTGCAGGTGGCTTGCTTTGGACCAAACATCTACTCCGCCTTTTTGAAAGCCATCCTCTCTACGGGGTTCAGACTCCCACAGAAGGGAATCCTCATAGGCATCCAGGTAACAGTGTGAGCCACCACCAGTAACGCCTCCATCACCAACCCCTTCCCCCCCAACCGCCATTCTTCCACCTATTTGTAAACAAGAAGCAGTTGGAGTTGATTGGCTCGCATCTCTGTAGATCTCTCTGTGCCTGTAACTCCCGCTGTGTCTCTCTCTCTCTCTCTCTCTCTCTCTCTCTCTCTCTCTCTCTCTCTCTCTCGCTCTCTCTGTCTCTTGCTCTCTCGCTCTCTCTCTCTGTCTACATCTGTGTCGTTTCGTAAGTCCTTTGAAGCGCAGACGAAGGCAGACAGTAGTTATTCCTCATGATCGCAGTACTGCTCTGCGTGTCGCCCTCTTTTCAGCTCCAGCATGATGGAAGGCTTTCATGTTCTTTGGAAGCACTGCACTTACCCAGAAGGCAGTGCAGCTTGGCCTGGCGCCGAGCCCGCTCTGCCTGGGCCGGTGTAGGACTGCTCAGACAACAGACCAGCACGCCCACAAACCTTCGACCTGCTCCCTCCCTAGAGTCACACCATCAGGAGAGAGACAGTTAGAGAGATAATTAGTGAGACGTTAACAGCAGACTACAAAGTGACGGCCACATAATTGTTTATATTTTTATTATCATTACACACACTTTAAGCTCGAACGTCTCGGGCTCATGATATGACGTGATAAGCTATAATGTGGTAAACGTGCTTCTCATATAGCGTAGTGCACCGCTTATTATGGAGGGAGGAGCTTATTTGCTTTGGAACAGACTTGGAGGAGGAGCCGATAGGATTACAGCAATGAGAAGAGGATGATGGGAAAGTGGCCCTCACAGAATACACAGAAACTACTGAAATTGTGGCCAGGTTGGATAAACAGTGCAGCAGAAAACATTCAAGGTTATTCAGAATGTGCTGAGGGTGAAAGCAGTACTGTGCTCACGGCAATTAAACGAACGGACTTGTGTATGAATGTAAAATGATTTGGTGATTTGAGTAATTTATTGATTTATTTGTAAAATCAATGCTGGCATCTTTGCTGAAGAATCCTCAAGGGTGTTTACTTTTGCTGGTGATTCACATTTTTCTTCATGGCTACATGCAGAAGATAGTTTCTAGCAACATTTTGGTGTTTAGAGCCTCTATTTAGTCAGATTTAGAAAAGACAAAAGCACAGGAAAATTGATTTAAAATATGTATATACTATACGAACTTTTTGCTTTGATTAATCCTTTCAGTTGGTGTTATATGCACAGTAGCACCTGCCTCTATAGAAATACTGAGACACACATTACCAAAACAGGCCTTCCAGTCACTTCTGAAACACCTACTGAAGGTGCATTAAAAATGGAACCTTTAAATATTTTTATACTGAAATACTGCAAGCGAAGCTTTGTATCAGTCCTTCATTAATTAGTTAGTGCACGTCTTGCCCGTGAACGTATATAATGTGTTAAATTGAGTAGATAATTAGATCAATTAAGGCCGGGAGTAGAATGTAGCACAAACTAAGCAAATCTGGCAATTTAATCACTTTGAGGGAAAGTGGCATGGAAGAATTAAGGCTCATAAGGGCCAGCTTAAATGACATTATAGAAACTTTGAAATTGTACGCTTTGCTGGCTCAGATCTAAGCATGACTTCGTTATGTAACCCCCACACCTCCACGACACCATAAACAATCCAAACTCGGTTGTGGGTGTAAAACTATTTAAAAATTAATAAATGATCAAAGTTCAGTATCACTCTGTTTGCAAAATATCTACATATGGAACGGTGCTTCTGGAAGTTGGTGAAATGGTGGCTGGTACCTTCAAGTTCCGTATTTGAGAACTTTCGTTTGGGTGTTCGGTGTGTAAATATTCTTTGCATTCTAGAACCCTCAGACATGACCCAGACTCCACCCACTTCAGCGGAGCTCTATCCTGTGAGACCAGCATCCGAAGCCTTTATAATATTATTTAATAATGGTTCCTTTGTGCGTTGGCTGGTATTTATGATTTATAGCGGCTCTCGGCACTGTGAGGTGGCGATATCTCGCCCGGGTCGCTGTCGGCAGTATTACGGAAGCATTATTTTCTAATGGAATCTGAGGTACTAACAGTAGTGTGAAATCCCCATCAGGAGTGGTTCCCTGCTCGTTGACGGCTCTGCCTGTCTAATGGCTCGTCCCCACAGCCGATGCATCGTTATGCTTCTAACATTCTAACAGCTGATTACGTACCCGTGGTTAACCTGGTTATGTCCCCGATGTGCTCGTGCCGAGACATAAAAATTTGTCTTGAGTTTCCTCTCCATCTGTCTGTAAAGGCTCTTCTCCCCCCCCCCCCCCCCTACTTTCTTTTTCAGCATTCGTTTAGACCAGAATTCCTGTCCACCGCACACCAGCTGAAGGAGAAGGGGTTTAAGGTGAGTGATTGCTCATCCATCCAGTGTGGGGGGGGGTCACTGAGGTTCACTGGCCAGGGCTTGAGAACCTTGGAAGGTGTGATGAGGCCTTCTGTTAATGAACACTGTACACCACGGAGAGAAAACTCACTTTGACATGATTCTACCATGTTGCAGTTGATGTATGCAGTGCTGTTTATTTTGCTTCTGTCTAACCAGCCTGCTCTCATTCTAATGCTGTTCTACTCAACATTAATTATAATTACAAGCCAGTATAACGATTTGGAAACTATTCGCTGTGTATTAGTTGCGCATCTTTAATCAACCTTCTTACAAAGGAGCTTTTACCCAAAAATAGGACACCAGTTCTTCAGTTCATTTTAGGATCATACAGTACATTTCACAGAGAGATAATTTAATGTTACGTGAATTATCACAAGTAAAAGCCATAAGAACCGCAGTGAATTTGTTGGATGAGGGCTCGTTTATTTCTTCTCCATCTCTAAGGGCTTTGTTTGTTTGTTTGTCTGTTCAGCTTTATGCTACAGAGGCCACCTCAGCTTGGCTCAATGCTAACGATGTGCCAACAAGCCCAGTGGCATGGCCCAGTCAGGAGGGTACAGAGAACAGCCTTCCCAGAATCAGCAGGTCAGTACCCTTACATCCCCTCCTCCCCCCTGTTCCCAGATCAGCAGGTCAGTACTCTTACATCCCCTCCGCCCTCCACTGTTCCCAGTACAGTTGGATAGAACCTTTGTTTGTCATTATACACATGTGTGCAGTACAAGATGTTTTCCTTGCATTGTGCAGCATCTTTGTGAGCTGGGCTCACAGCCATTGTACAGCTGAACTCTTGCTCAAGGGCCCAGCAGTGGCTACCTGGCAATGCCAGGATTTAAACCTGTGACATTCTGATTGGTAGCCCCAAGTCCTATCCACTAGGCTAGCAGTTCACCAGAGCCTGTTCTGTGAGATACGTGTCGTATGTGCCACAGTGCTGATATGTGTCTTGCACAAGGGGTCCCCAGCATCCTCTACCAGGGCCCTCAAAACAGATGCCTTCAACATGAGCTTGTGTCTGAAATGTATTATCAGCTGGTTTGCAGTTAAATATTATTTTGCTTTTTTGGTCCAGATTTTGGAAGCTGCTTATGTGTTTGTTCAAGTACATTTACATTTACATTTACGGCATTTGGCAGACGCTCTTATCCAGAGCGACTTACAAAGTGCTTAGGGATACTTG
>JAOYMR010000006.1:21669483-21679811 GCA_025802075.1 Tenebrosternarchus preto | reverse complement strand
GTGAGGGTGTTACATTACATGAGTGTGAGGGTGTTACATTACATGAGTGTGAGGGTGTTACATTACATGAGTGTGAGTCTTGAAAAAGGCAAGAAATACAGGCTGATTTTTAGGCAGATACAGAGAAAGTGCACAGTATCAGTTAGAACGCCTTAAGCTGATTATAATAATTCTGAATTTGCTATCAAATTTAATAACTTTAAATTCTGGAAAAAATCTAAAATCTTAAAGTTCACATGCAAAATTGTTTCTTGATTATTTTATTGCAGCCGATTCTATATTTGTTTCATTAAATTCTGCAAACCAAAAAACTATCAATGTTTATACTGACAGTGATTATAGTGGAAATAATCTTTTAATTTTAACTAATCCTTTAGCTTTGAACAGATTGTTAGTTCAGAGATAAATCTCTTAAGCGTCTACATACAAATAAATCCATTGTTTTTAAAGCTGTCAGCTGATGTCATTGCAACATCCTTAACTGATATTTTTAATCGTTCACTGGCTACACTGGAATTCTACTGATCTAGGAGTCTGTCTTGGTTGTTATGTTAAAAGCAGAAGATCCCACAGTCTTAAATAATTCTACACCTATTTGAAAACTAAGTTTTAACAAAGATTTTAGAATATTTTGTGAGTTCTCAGCTGTTTATTGTATATTTATATAGTTTTTGTCATAATATTCCAAATCAGATGTTCATTATTATGCTGTTTTATCCTGTTCTGCACCCATTCAAGAACAAGCTTTTGAAGTGAAATCTACACAGTGCTTTTAACATTGTAATAGACAGATAGATAGACTTGTTTTACATATCGACAAAAGCAATGTTGCTTACAGACTCAAAGAAAATGTTACCTTCCATCTCTCACCACTTGAAATGCTAAGATGGTTGAAAATGTACCTACATGCATTAATCTTTAGGGTTAATATTAGATTATTCTCTGACATTTAAGCATCATATTTTGCAACAGGTAAAGAAATCAGAAAGATTCATTTTGTAAAGAAGCCTTGCTTATTGACAATACAACGTGTGTCCAGGGATCCACCTGAAAGACCATGGTTTAACAATAGAGACAAGTGTGCCATTTCTTCCATCAGCATAATACCATTATAGACATGTAATGAATCAAGCCATGAAAGCACTTGTAACATAGGAAACTGCTCTCCATCTTGGTATAGAGGCTTTTTCTCTGCCCCTCTCAAGGTGAGCCTAAATAGAGCTTTTATTATCAGGTCCCTGTTTTGATTGGACATAATGACATAATGGTATAATAATATAACCATAAATTAGATTTTTTATTGATTTTTTTTTTTTTTCAGGATAGGGAGCACAATTCAGAGCCGCAGAGCGAGATGTGCGAGTCGAGTTTTGTTTACACCAAAGTTTCAGCACAACTTCATTGATTCTCCATTATGGAGGAGCTTGTTCAGTGTCGTCTGTATGAAACCAACTTTGGTATTTTTCTGTTATACATTGAATTAGAAATTAAATATTTAATATGAGGACATTTACATTTGTACTCAGTGAGCCATATAGAAATCACAGGCCCACCCAGCTCCCCCTTCACTGGTGTAACTATAAATGTGTGATTGCATCTTTGGTTTGTGTGGAAAAGATTTAACAAAAGGTACTGAGTTTGATTCAAGATGTGACATTTAAATATAGAGACACTGTTGTCTCAACATGTCACTGCCAGTAATGCAGGCTATTATAAAGTTTAAAAATCAGAATCAATCGACTGAGCTGGACCTGTAGACGTGCCAAAATCAATTCTGATACACTTTTAAGAAGCAAGAGCCGAGCAGGGAAGATGTACCACACAGATGTACATGAATAAGGAAACTCCCAACATGACCTCCTACCCCAGGATAAACCAGTGATTTAAGCCTCAGGAAAAGAAAGGCCAAAGTACCGCCTGCATGAAAGCACGTAAATAAAATCCTACAGAGCTCTGGGACTTTACTGACAGATCAGAGGAGAGATAACATCCAGCAGAGTGAAGGGATGTGGAAAGGGTACAGCACAAAGGAACTGGTCACGAGCCAAAGCGTAAAACTTGTCCTGTGAAGCATGGTGGCCCAGGAACATGGCCGTCATCTGACTCACTTATCTTTGGTAATGATGTGCCTGCCGGCAGCAGCTGCAGGATGGACTGCGTAGTGCACAGGTACTCTTAACTCACATTCAGCTGAATTCCTCCAGCTTCGATGGATGGCACTTCACCAGAAAGGGGCAGTGGGTGGTGGGTAATGGGGGGGAGGGGGGTTAGTACAGGGTTAGAAGTTTGGTGAGTTATGTATGGCTCTACCAGTGTAGATAAAATCATTCTGCACCTGAACCAATGATTATCAAGTAATTACTCTGGACAAATATGTTTTTGTAACTGACTTAGTAATTATGTTGAACACATATATTTGTAGTAATTGAAATGCTTAATAACTCTGGACGAGTATTTGTAGCAATTGAATTACTCAGGAATTACTCTGAACATATACTTGTAGTGTTTTAATTAATCTGGAAACATATTTGTAGTAATTGAATTACTCAGTAATTGCCTTTCTGTAAGCTGTACAGGGAGAGTATTACATTTCAAATTCAAAGCATACAGGCACAAACCAACAACACCAATAATGAATTGTCTAATTTCTTAAAGAATATAGCTTTTAGATGGTATTTTCTGAAGCCACATGTTCAACTTTAAATAGATGCAAAATAGAAGTCAAAAAAAAAAAAAAACAGGATCAATAGATCTTTTTAAAATGAGACTCTGATCTTCATCATTCCTGTGTATTTGGGCCTTTTATTTAAGCGCTTTAGGAAATCCAGTGCAGACAGTGTCACTTCTTCCTTCCTTTAACCCGTCTGTGCAATTTTCTCTCTTGAAGGATTGGCATGTTGTGTATGTGTGTGTGTGTGTGTGTGTGTGTGTGTGTGTGTGTGTGTGTGTGTGTGTGTGTGTGTGTGACCGGGGGGATCATGTGGACACGGCCTGGCCTGGAGTCGGCTGCCTGTGGCCTGTTGCCTGGCGATTAGCATGTGTGGCACTGGCCCCCCTCCTGTCATTCACATGTCACTAGCATGTTGGCAGAGTCCCGTTTCCGCTCTCGTGCTGACCACAGCAAGAGCCACATCCTAGCACCTTTCTGGCAGACACGCACAAACACACACGCAAACACACACGCAAACACACACACACACACACACACACACACACACCTTCAAACCTGTAATGGTGTCAAGACTGCCTGTGACTGTTGCAAGAACACACACACACACACCTCAACACATGCATCGTTTTCTTTGTTTACAGCAACGTTTGCCAATTGGAATGAAAAAACGATTCATTATAAAAGATGATTCTGCATCACATTGAGCGTGTATGGAGGGTGGAGAATCTGCTGGAACTGAGGTGCAGATTAACGACCTGTGGGCATCATGGTGTTTGATGACTCCCGCATGCGATACTGCTGGGTGCGTAATCACCAAGCTGGACAGCGCACTCCCACACATCCGCGAAGCTGCACTTCACTAGCACACAAGAAGCCGCTCTGGTCACATCGATGCTCGTGCAGGTCAGTGAAACGATGTCATTTGTTTATTCAGTTGTGAGTGTAATTTTATAACCAACAGAGGGCGCTCTTACCACTTTGTGAGTCAAAAATGGTGTCCAGGTCATTAGTGTCAGTCTGTATCAGTTACCTCTCCAAGAACATCATTATATCACATGTGACTCATTTGTGTTGCTATGAGTCATACTTACCCTTGGCTCAGAATCTGCAAATGTGCAGATATGACTTACCTATATCCTGTAGTGGCTATGTTTGCTATTCTAAATGAATGCATTTGTTAACATAGTACCTATATAACCTTCTCATTCCTGGTCAAGCTTCTCTCTCTCTCTCACACACACACACACACACACACACACACACACACACACACAGCTCATTCATTCTCACTCCTTTCTTTCTTTCTTTCTTTCTCTCTCTCTCTCTCACACACACACACACACACACACCCAGCTCATTCATTCTCACTCCTTTCTTTCTTTCTTTCTTTCTTTCTCTCTCTCTCACACTCACACACACACACACACACACACACACAAATCCAGCTTGGTAGAGCTAGTCTTTGATACACTTCAAAACTTCAAGGATGTTCTTGTCCACCACAGGAGCCTTTCTCCAACACCTCTTCTATCAGCAGCTATTCTGAACCTAGCAAAGTTCAAGCTTCTTCTCAAGCTCATTAGCATATCAAACTCTACAGCTCAGTGACCTGGGGCGTGGCTAGTATATTTGTGCTCAAGAGCAAGGAGCCACCTGTATGTTTATAGAACTTGATATGGTGTATGATATATTAATAGCTATTCAGGAATTTAAAATATGTATTTGGCTAATAAGGTATGATATATACAGGATGTTGCATGCGCATATCATGCATGTATTATGTCTAAACACCCTCACTTGATTGGTTACAAATAAAAACATTCAGACTGGATAGAGACATTAAATGTAGATGAATATACGTTTTTGGCAAAATGGATATTCATTGTGTTTATATTATTTTGTACCATTTTTTATACTGTATTATTGTATACTATGTATTAGGTAAGTATATATACCTCCAAACATACTGAAGTGCATATGGAAAAAAGTCCCCATCCTTGATGAATCCCGATGTATTGAAACCAGCAGATGTTTCTCCAATGGTTTTGGGCGCCACACATTCAATGCCGTGAGCCTGTAGTACCTTGATACATAAAGATGAATGAGTATGTTAGGAACAGCCAAGGTTAATCACGTAGGAGCAAATCTCAGGAAGTTTGTAGCTCCAGGAAGGATGTCTCAGTGGGGCGTGGTGTTCAAATCCTCATATCCCTCCAATGAAAAACACAGGATATTTGTAAACGGTGGAGCTGGATTTCCCCTGCAGTTTGTAGGTAGTACAGGATCAGTCTCAGGTGCTTTGTGTAGAGTATGTTAAAGTACTTTGAGAGCTTCTCAAGAATGGGGTGTAGTTTCCAGATGTTTCAATAGCGGCTGGTGCAGATCGTCCTGCTAAGTTTTAAATCATGAGAACTGCAATAGCAATGGTGCTAATTGTCACAATTCCCCTTCCCTGGTGTTATGGTCATGGTGATGTTCTCATGGCCTTTATTTATGTTTTGGTTTAGTTCAGGGTTCCATTTTCTTTGTCATGGTGTCACCCGGCCTTTAGGCTCCTCTCTCGTTTCTGATTGGTGCTCGTTGGCCTGTTCTTTAAGCCCTGTGTTTATTTGTCATGGTGGCTGGTCGTTCTATGGACTTTGTGTTACATTTGCTGTATCCTCTTACTGTGCTCTTCCTGTTCTAGTCACCTGTCAGTTTCATTCTGAGCCTGCTGGATTTGTTTATTCAACCTTTGTTTTCTGATCTTTAGTTTGTCAAGTATTCCTGCATTATCTCTCTCTGACCCTGCTGGCTATACAACCCTGGACAGTACTGTCAGCCAGGACTTTAATATGCTTAAAAGCAGACCTTGGGTTGTTAGCCCCGCCCCTAATGGTGTTCAGCCTTTATGCTTTTATGCCTTTATGAACAATTCAAGAAAGTTACCAAAATGCCAAAATAAACCTATAATTTGTAGCACACTTTGTTAGATAACTAAACAAAATATCAAAGCTATTATTAATTTGTTATTGTCAGTGTAAAGTTTTGTCTGTTGTACACTACTGTGGTAAATTGAAGATACATTTTTGTTATATATAGGCCTGTGTGTTGAGTTGTTTACAGAAGCTCCATTGCATTTAAGGGTTAACCCTTGAGCTGTTATTCAAGGGGGGGAAGCATCGAACCATCAGTTAAAGGTTAACCACGGAACAGTAATTTGGTCTGTAAAATTTTTGTCAAAAACGGAACAATGGCATAGCATTAGTCAGGCTTTAGTCAGAGGATATTAGTCGCAAATTTGGAATCAGAAAGCACAGCTCTGTGACATGACACCCAAGGGCGATCGCCATGGCAGCTGGCACACGGCATCAACATCAATCAACGCTGGTCACATTCCATAAATCAGGAACAATGGGGCTTTCTATGAAATGATGCCTTTTCCTTGGGAACTCACACACGCGCAAACAAGTACTGACAGGTATTTCGGCGAACGGGGACGGGTTGTCTTCGGGAGTCAAGATTCCTGCTGCTCGTCCTCAACCCGCCCCATCGCCACCAAACCCGCATCAGACACGCTAATGACAACAATAACGATTGGATCTATTTGTAATTACGGATGCGTAATGCTTGTCTACCTGCTGCGACACGGCTGAATCGGACGTGTTCGCAGGAGCAGCGTGGGAGAGGACGTGCCTCGCCTCGCCGACTCTAAATAAAGGCTCCTCACATACAATAAATAGCCGTAATCAGGGCAGAGCGCGCGAGGCAGGCGGACGCAGCCTCGGCATGATGTGATTTCGGTTCAGTTCGTCGAACGGGTTCAGCGCGACAAAGAGGTGCCATCTGAGCGTGCTCGTTTAGAACGGAACGTCGAAGACGGCGTGTGAGAGTCTCGCTCTGCCGTTGAAGCTTCACAAAACAATCGCAAACGATTACCGGCGGCAAGCAGTGAACGTCATCGCTCTGGCCTCTTGCCCTTTTGTGTATCAGAATAGGCTGTATGCTGTTTCAGCACTGAACTTTGAACTCTACGTGTTTCAGTAGTGAGATTCAGTCCAGGTGAAGCAGTAACACCAGTCTTGTGTGGATGGAGCACAAGTAAGCTCTTTTCCACATCCTTTACATGTGTTTGTTTCATGATTACGCTAAAACGTTTTTGTACTGATTTCCTAATATTGAATATCCTTCTCCATATAAAAGGCTATGGACCATTAAAGTGTATAAGAACCGGTATCTGTAAGTGGCCTCCTCCCACACCTGTGGCCTGGAGGCCACACTTTAGTGTTCTGACCCTGGTCAAACCACTGCACAGTGAAATTACTTGTGGAGTACATAAACATTGTGTTCTATTGATGTGTTGAGAAAAGTACAAATGTCATGAGAAATGAGGCAAAGAAACATACAAACACATGAAGGTTGTTATGAGCAATCCAGTTGATTACTCTCAAGCTTTTCTAGGTGAAAGTTCAGCTTGAACAATATTGATTTTAGATAAATGTAATTGACTTAATGATGCATTACAGCCCAGTTACACTGAAAGGTGCTCAGACACTCTCTCTCTCACACACACACACACACACACACACACACACACATACATTGTTATGTTTTTGATCAGGGTAAGTGAATGAAAAGTATGCATAATAAAAAAAAGCCAAGATCTCACTGTTGCCATGGGCAACACATTGAAAAGCATAAAATATATTAACCACTTAATGCCAGGCAAATCTCGTAGTCACTGTAGTGTCCGCTTCTGACTAACCTAACCTTCCTCTGACTAACCCACGGCTGATCGATGGTTCCTTGAGAAGCCGCTAAGAGAGAGGAGCTGATGTCTCAACACACCATAAGGGAGCAAGCCAGAAGTGGTCAAGAGTGAGTTGGAGGAATGAGTTGGAGGAGTGAGTTGGAGGAGTGAGCTGGAGCATTGAGCTGGAGAATTGAGTTGGAGGAGTGAGTTGGAGGAGTGAGCCAGAGGTGGTCACGGCCACTTTGAGTACATCTGGGATTTATTAATAGACATGGTGATTTGCTCCACAGAGTATATTCATTCACCTATACTTAACACATACAATTTTGGTCAAATGTGTGTAAATCAGCAATCATGTAAGTCAAAGCCTGTTGAGCTATAGGTGCCTGTATTAAACTTAAGAAAATCAATCATAATAGTTTTCATTGTCATTGTCATAACAATAATCATTATCATAATAGTTCGTATTAGTTTTTCTAATGCATTTATATATTAATATTTACAATTCAGTGATCAAATTTAAAGGCAAATATGTATTCAGACAATTGTACAACTTTAAAACAGTAAATGTCTTTCCCACACATGCTGACAGCAGATACATATTACTGTACACATATTACAAATAAGTAACAAGTGTGTCAAACTTTCCACACATAAGCAGGAAAAGTGTGTGTTCCACGCAATCATCCATAGGGCGCACGCCTTCCATGGGTTTGACTAATAGCAATAATTCAGCGGTAAAATATAAACGCGAGCAAATAAATAAATAAACAAATAAAAATACAAAATAAATAAAGAAAAATCCTCCAGACAGGAAGAGCCATGGCCCTTCCTAGCCGAGCCTGACGATGCTGCCGCCGTTGGCCCTCCCTGAGGCGGGCGCGCTGGTGCCAGCAGCACACCCAGCTGGACTTGTCTCTGAAGATTTGTAACTTTGTTTGTGAGCACATTAAACACACTCTCATCGCAACGGCATGCGTAGCTCACACTCAGACGCTGGCCTGTTCATCTCCAACGCAAACCTGTCCATTTCTTACGGGGGACATGTTAAATGCATTAGGGCAGCTGGCACCAGGCCGTACATCTCCGAGATGGATCTGCTGGGATGAGGAAAGGTGCTGAATGGAGTAAATACTATAATTTCTGAGGGAGTCAGCGGCAGAGGAGATAAATGAAAATGACTAAAACTGAATGCTTCATGATTCACAACAGGAGCCACTATGAAGGCAATCCTGTCTGATACAGGACATCCACCACATCTCTGTAAAAGTTTTATTCTTAAGAGTATTTGATTTGATTTCAGACTTTCTTCTTCATTTTGCAGATTCAGACTGAATACAAGAAATTAAGACTGAATTTAAGAGTTTTGTAGAATGACACGCCCACAAACACACTCTCCAGAACACACACACGCACACACACCAACACACGTGCGTGAATGTGTGTCCTGTATTCACAGAGCAGACAAAGCCATTTATTTGCAGTCTCTGATGAGCAGATAACTTCTTACATGGTTAGACTTTCCAGCAGTAGCTGTAGGAACACTCTCTTATCGTTTTGTTCGTGACCTTTAACATTCCTGAGCAGACCAGATTGATTTCAGAAACAGCTAGAACATCTGGCCTGCTTTCTTATGGGAATCAGGTCCGCAGTCCCAGTGAAAAAGGTGAAGATGCTTGCTCAGAGCTGCACGAATACTCAAGGCTAGATTTAGATCAGCTGCAAAACTCTGCAATATCTCCCCGTTTGCCCACTGGGTTCTGCCCACGCGGCTCTCTGAGTGAGAACCCCCCCCCCCTGGCCACCCCCCCTTTGAAGAGTCTTCTAATTAACTAGCATTGCTACACCACACTGACTTGAAATGCTGCTTAAACTTGCAAAGGAGCTCAGACTTCTGAACTCCTGTTTTCAAAGCGGAGGAGGATTTTCAGTCTTTTTTTTTTTTATATATAAATGCATGTGGGAACGTCCATAGTCGAAGATTTAATTTTACTGTTTTAAATTTTCTTTTTAACCACTAGACCCAGCATTCGGGAACACCTCTTTTGAAAGATGTGTGTTTTTGAAGTCCAGCCAACTAGTCATTAGGAAAGGCAATTAGAACACTTTCCCCAGCCCTAACGTAATAAATAAAAAATGTAAACATTGGTAACCCATGAGTCCAGAGAAGAGGCCGACTCACTGCTGCCGCATGGAACAGAACTGTAAACGTTTAACGTGCACTGTTGATAAAACTGTTTCTCAGATGCTGTGAACAGAAGCCCAGCCATGGGGAGGAATGACAGAGAGAATGACAGAAACAATCAAGCAGGCTTCTGATCTGAGGGATCATTAACTGTGAGGTTTTGTTAATATTCGTGATTACCAGGCATGTATTCTGAGATTTTCGCATTTGTCTAAATAAACCTTGAATTAAAGCTTAAATGCATTTCATTTTTTAGTAGCTTTTGAATTTCAAAGGAGGTTTATGGCAAGAGTAGATCGTTACACACACAGGCAAAATGTGAAATTATATCATTAACAACTAGCTGAGATAAAACTGTGGCCAGCATCAGAAATGCACCTTAACAGGCTTAACTTCTGAGCAGCCATTACCGACCATATTGCTGAAAAGAAGCAATTATGTTTGTTCAGGGTTGAACCAGTGTGGACAGAGTGTGATGTAGCAGTCAGAACCAGAGGCAGGAGAGCTGACGCACTTCTGCTAACCTGCTGAAGACCTCCTCCATGTGGAGCACCACCCTCTCCCCGACACCCGCGATCTCTCCAGACCCGTGTCACCAAGGCGAGCCCTACTTGGAAGGAATAATGTCTGTTTTGAACTAAGAATAAAGACAACTGGTTTAGAACGTGAATGAATGAGCTGTACTGTGATAATAGTGTGTAGCTTCACCCGAGGGTTAGTAGGTTCAGGTGGTGGGGGAT
>JAOYMR010000006.1:21647528-21666501 GCA_025802075.1 Tenebrosternarchus preto | reverse complement strand
CCCCCCCCCCCCCCCCCCCCCCCCCCCCCCCCCCCCCCCCCCCCCCCCCCCCCCCCCCCCCCCCCCCCCCCTGGTTTAGCCTCGACACTGTGAACATGCTCAGTTCTTGCATGGTGATGTCACTGTCAGTCGAGGGCCAAAGTGTGTGTCACCGTGTTGTGGTCGTCCATGTGTTCTGGTCCTCCATGTGTTTCTGGTCCTGCCTGGCGGGTGGAGTCAGGGCAGCGTTCCGAGAGCTCGGCTGGAGCTGCGGACGCGGAGCGGTGTCTGCTGAAGTGCTAAGGCGGGTCAGGTCAACGGTGGCCTGTCTGGCAGAGACAGTAGCGCCGCCACCGAGAGATGAAGGCTGGAACAGAGTGGCCCTGGGACTCAGCGAGGAGATGAATGAGGTAAGAGCTGGGAATGATGTGATACTCTGAGATCATCTCTCAGTGGGGCAGAATCAGGAGTGCCAGTTCTGGACACTGGCCCAGTTCTCACAAACACACACACACAAACACACATACAAACCAATACAGAAGAAACATTAGTACTATAGGCTGTCATTTTCAGATCTCAAAGGTAAATATATACACGTTTCCCTGAGCACTCTGTCAGGGATTTGACATATTATGTGATCACAGATTATTGCACTGCCTGTATAACATGGTTTATCTGATACTACAATGTTGTACATTTAACCAGAGCACTGCAGTACTACAGTAATTAGAATGCATAACAAAATACTACCTTAAGAAATCTATATATCAATTACAATAATAAAAAATAACTCTGGAGCCCAGAAGTAATATGTACTACATCCGCTTCTTGTATCAACAGAACATGCCCCGATTAATTCATAGGAATATTATGAATAAAAATTAGGGGAAAAAAATCCTTAAGTCATACATCATGTATATCTCCACCATAATATTCAATAGTGCACCTACTCAAGTGGAACTAACAGCCTGGAGGGTCTCAGATAGTGTTCTGTACTGTTTTTCTAAAACTGTGTTCATTTTGGCTTCCCTTGGCCAAATTCTGGTCACATCTAGCCTGACAAAGCGTGGTATGAACAGATCAAAGCGCTCTGTATCCACCGGCCACCGTGGGGTGTCCCTGTGGTCACCGGGTCACCTAGTGGGCGGGGGGGGAGGGGGCTGCGGGAGCCTCCGCCTTCCGCCTGCCCGCTAAGCCGCATCATAATGAACCTCTGCACCGCTCAGTAGGAACATGCAAATTCAGCCTGGAGTCCTTCTGCACGTGACGAATGAAATGTGCAGCATGGATGTGACTGACAGCAGTTCAGCAGTGCTGGGGAAAAAAAATCTCAAAGCCATGATTACTGACTGTGCTCCTTCTAACCTTTCCAAGGCAAATGGCCCCCGTGGGTGAACAGTGATGTCTGTGACATCATCTCCAGGATACCTGGGCTCTGCACTAAATAAGGAAAGGACTGGGGGGGGAGTATTTTTCAAGCGTACTCCGGTACAAGGGACCCATTTTCTGTACTGTTTTTTTGTGATTTACTCACTCCAACACACCTGAATTGGATCTCAAAGGAGTCGTTAGTTTCCTGGCGAGTTAAATCAGATGTTTTAGAGCAGAAAACATATGAAAATTTGCACTGCGAGATCCCCAGGTTAGTTCTTAGAACCATTCCACCAGGGTTAACCATTTAAAACAGAAATCCGACTGTCACCTGCAGGCTATTAAAAAAAATCCTATACACTCGTATAGGCATGAATCTAAAGGAATGATATTTACTGTGTTTTCTGGTTTCCTAGTTGGGTTCTGAATCTGCCTGCATCCCTGCTTCGGCATATTTTCAGCATAGCGAGGAAAATCCTTTTGACGTTGTGAAACCTGGCATTCGTTTGGTCTGTGAATACATTTTGTGGGGTTGGGGGTTGATTACCAGCAAAGATTTATATTCATAATCAGCCAGCTATCATTCAGATAAAGCATGTGCAGAAAACGGCCCACCCTCATCAGTGCCTCCTCTGAGCTGAGCAGGTAATGCCAACGCCACAAACATCCATTCCGTGTCCTGACGAGAGCGCTGCTACGGCAACGCTCACTTCGCCAGGGTGACCGGGGTGAGGACGGGACGGTGCATCTCGGAGATCAGGTGCCGTACATCAGGGGAGCGGAAGCTGTCAGCGCGTGAATGGGGTTTGTCATGAATGACTAAGAACTGCAAACGTGGTGCTGCGGAGGACGGCTTCACGCCACTAAGCCTCTTCATCTTCTCTGATACAGGCTTAAGGGCAGAGGATAAACAGCATCTCTCCCTGATCCAGGCCCGCGTGGGACCACAGGACGGACAGGGGGATTTTGTCTGCTGCCTTTTTTTTTGTAAACTAGAGAGGAGGCACTGCAGACAGAAAGCTTGGAAGAGACGTCAGGGAGTTTATTTCAGCCGACAGTGTGGATGTTTGCTTGTTACTGTGTGTGTGTGTGTGTGTGTGTGTATAAAGCAAAAGTATGTGGGCTTAAAAGAGCCAGTAGAAAGTGTAGAAAAGTGACAGTGCGAGTCTGGGAAGTGAGAGAGAAAAAGAGAAATAGTGTGAGAGTGAACGAGAGAGAGACAGAGAAAATGTGTAAGAGAGAGACACAGGGAGAATGTGTAAGAGAGAGAGACATACAGAGAGAATGTGTAAGAGACAATGTGTAAAAGAGAGAGAATGTGTAAGAGACATACAGAGAGAATGTAAGAGAGACATGCAGAGAAAATGTGTAAGAGAGACAAAGAATGTGTAAGAGAGACAAAGAGAGTAAGCAAGAGACATAGAGAATGTATAAGAGAGAGAGAGACAGAGAATGTGTGAGAGACATACAGAGAGAATGTGTGAGAGAGACATACAGAGAGAATGTGTAAGAGAGCGAGAGTGACAGAGAGAATGTGTAAGAGAGAGAGAGAGAGAGAGAGACAGAGAGAATGTGTAAGTGTCTGGTGACAGCCATCCCCTCTGGGCAGGCAAAGCTTGCAGCAGGCGTGATTATAACAGCATCACCCACAGGGCCTTTAAACCCAGAGAAGGACTCCTTTCCTCGGGCACCACTTTCATGGATCCTCCTGCGGCTTAACCACGCTGCCCCCACCAGCTGTACATATGTAGACAGAGTGTGGGATCAAAACACTCCCAAACTCCTCACTGTGTGAAACACTTTACACCAAGAATTAAATGAAACCACCTGAAACTCTCCAGCCATGGACGACACTCACAAAAACTGCCCTCTACCAGCGAATACGCTGCATGCTGGAGAGAAGAGGCTTTTCCCTTTGTTGCTCATAGAAATACCAGTATCCTCCCAGTAAAAGGCTGGCGGGGACTGGGCAGATGAAGTGGCCATGCTGGGAGAGGATGGAGGGGGAGAGAGGAAGGACACGCTCCTCACTGCACTGTGTGTGTGTGTGTGTGTGTTCTCCCTGCTTTTAGAACGCCTCCCCTTGTTACTCCATCTGTCACACTCGTCGTCATGGCAGCTGGTGTCTGAAGCCCGCCTGCTCTGTAACGGCAGCGCCGGCTCCCACACTGCCGGTCCGGTCCGGCCGAGAGGCAGGGGAGAGGCGGGGCTCCCTTCTGACCTCTGACATTGCACCTCTACCTTGTGTGACCCATTCACTCACTTGAATAAAATATCTTTTTTTTTTTTTTTTTGCCATCACACCAGTAGAATGAAATTAGGTTTTCGACATCCAGTATCTCATTGCCGGTTTGAATAAAAGTTTTAAAATCATTTAAAAATGGCAGCAGATTGGTATTAATGGATCATTTAAGGGAGGAATAGTGTCGGCCTGTAAGCAAGAGCAGGAGCACAGTAGGGATGTGGTGAAGAACAGTGATTCAGGGAAAAAATACACTAAAACCCTTCACACACCCAGAGCTCTGGTGAAAGCAGCAGACATATATTAACATGACAGTGTGTGTGTCGCCGTGGGAAACGGACCTGTGACCTTGCCCATGCTGGCTCCTCGCTCGACCTGCTCCTGCAGGTGAGCTGCAGGGGTACTGTGCTCCACACATGGACAGAGAGAACTCGGATTAGCACGACAGAGCCATGCCCAGAAGATACGCTACCAAGGGGAGGCATGCTCTGTGTGTGTGTGTGTGTGTGTGTGTGTGTAGGTATAGGGAACAGAGTGCATGTAACAGGATTCTGGTTTTTAAATCAGATGAGCAGGAGATGGATTACGTAAGGAAGGGCTGAGAGAAGTAGGAAAGGTCCGTCGTGTCTGTGTGCATGTCTATGTTTTGTGTGTATCTGTGTGACTGTGTGTATGTCTGTGAGTGAGAGTGTGTGTGTGTGTGTGACTATATTCGTTGTGTCCACGCTGCACCTGGAAGCTCCAACCGAATGTGCAGCAGCTCAGGACACTAAAGCTACTTAACGCCTCTGAAAAGACAGATTACAAATCAGGGGAAAACGTGCAGATCACAAATCGTTTCGCAAACATACGGTGGGATTCTTGTAGGATCACTGCCAAACGCGTAAAAAAAAACTAAACAAAACATAAAACAAAAACAAATCTGAAGACTTTCCGCAAAAATGTGCGGAGGAAAAAAAAAAGAAAGATCTAGTTATTGGAATCCACTAAAAATATCCTTCCTACACTACAGCTGGCCTTCTTGGATACGGCATATAGAGTTTCAAGGAAACCCAAACACTGGTGTCTGTTCAGTGGATCTGACAGATGGAACAGGAAGTCCTCACACAACTCAGCGGCAGACCCAGAATTTAAATGGACCGCTTAAGACAAGGACCCCAAGCCACACGAACATCCAACGCGCCTCTCCTCTCTATCTCAACCTGAGGCCCAATTATTGTTTCATAAACCTCCGATGTACCTAATTAACTTTTTATGAGCACCATACTTCATGTATCTCCCACCCGCCCACAGCCAGCGGTGCCTGCAGCACAGACAGGCTGGATATACAAAAGCTCTTTGGGTTTATGTGATTACTCTTAGTGCACATACAAATGCCATTGGATTTATAGTGCAATATAATGCAATTTATAGTGCAGTGCCCCCAGAAGTGTGCATTCCAGACCAGATATAAATCTCCTGGATGACCAGTATGTGGGAGGTTTAAGAGGATCAGGACTTTTGTTATACAAAACTCTTAAACTCCAGACTTGAACTGATTATTGATCTTAAGGCAATTTATTCATGAAGTATTGTGAATTACTCAGAAGCTGCATTGAAACATGACGCGTGTAGAGTGACCTGAACGTGGAAGGTGCTTGGAGCAGAAGGGTTAAAACAACCCGGCGGAGGGGGTGTTGGTGAGGAAGACTAGGGTTCGTTTCAGAGTGCGTCTGAGGACGGGCGTATGGAGGACGGCAAGCCAAGGAGCTACACAGAACAGTGCATTATGGGTCACCTAGGAGAATGGGTTAATTTATGTTTGTCTCATCTTTTGTTAAAAAATAACACACAAACAAACACACACAAACGCACACATGCAAACACACACACACACACACACACACAATCTCTGTATTTATTTATCAGTTGCTACAGTCACTGTTTCCACATTGTTCTATTACACTTTTATCTTAGCAGAGTTTACCAGAAGTAATTAGTTCATTTATCATATTAATGGAACAGCCCCAAACTAAACACCTCCTCCCCTTCTGGCAATATGTTCGATGCACCTTTCTGAACAGAAGGGGGCGATATATTCTTTGACTCCATGCCATATGAAGTGAGGATCTAATCCATCACTGACCTAATGAAGACTGTCATGTGTTCCCGTCTGACACAGAGATTACAGGTATTACACCAAATGACAAAGACTGAAATGTGGGATAAAAACATTTTTAGATATTTATTAGACATATCCAAAATGTGTGTGTGTGTGTGTGTGTATGTATATTATATATCAGCCCTTGCGGATTAGAAAGTAGTGAAGTCTAATGAGAAAAAAGAAACAACTATTTTTAATTTGTTCTAGTAATTGTCTGTCATATTTTAAACTCACTAGGGTGTTTAAATTAGAAGGAAAGCCTTAGTTGAAATATTAATGAGAGAGAGAGTGTGTGTGTGGGTGTGTGTGCACAGTAGGGTGATGAGTTACTGCCAGGATAGGTAATTGGGTAAAACAACAGGCTGCTAGTTCATTACTCTGAACATGACCACACAACACTAAAGTCTGTGGACATCAGCAACACAACATTACATCCACACCAAATCTAAACACTATGAACATCAGAAAGGACAGCAGTGATGCTGATACCAAACCACCTTTAACCCAGAGCACCATGTGGAACAAGAACTGGCTTACAGGGAGTTTGAGTTTATGGAAGCTTAATTTATACATCCTGATGTTCATGAGAATATTCACACAAACACACACACACACACACACACACACCTTCATGGCACTACCAGAGCTCCCGCCTGTTCCACATACGTGTTCTGCGTGCGTGTTCTCTGCCTTCATGTCACCGGTGCAGTACACACGGAACAGTAATTGCTGTTCAGGCCTGTCAGGCTTTGGGTGCGTCTGCTCTCACCGACACCAAACAGATATTTACACATGGAATGAAATTACCACCCCCTGCCCTTTTCACTGCACTTCACTGGGCTTCACCTACCAAACTGTCACACTGACTCAGTTTGCACCAGGTTGTTTATCTAATCTGAAGAACAGTCTCACACACACACCCATCTCACACAGTCTCACACACCCATCTCATGCCTCTGAATGCTGAGGAACAAGGACTTGGAGAGCAACTATTTTAGCCTCATTGAGCCACTCTTCTTCACTCTTATTATTTTAACACTCAGTACTTGTGCTAGTCAGCATTTTAACACTCAGTACTTGTGCTAGTCAGCATAGTACTTGTGCTAGTCCTCCTATGGTTCACCTGGAAAAGGAAGGTGTGAACAACACTAAGGTCATGTCCCAAGAAGTATGTCCACTGATAACTGCACGCAAGTCACTGAGGAGAAGAGCATTGGCCAAATGTAGGAAACGATCTCTTCCTCTGCTCCGAGACAGACATTTGAATGTTAACATGTTAACAATGTCTTAATAAATTGCCGTGAACATGCTGACATCCTCCAGCTAATCACATGACGTCCCTCTCTCTCTCTCTCTCACATGCTTGGACTCAAAAATGACCTTAGATGTTACTATCATTGTTGTTGTTATTGGTGGTTTTGTTACTGTTATTTTGCAAGTGGCATCAATGTAACCATGTAACCAGTGTTCTATTGCATGCTTTTATTCCCAAAGCATAGAGTTAGCTAGCATGCTGCTCTAAAATATCAGTCCTTACATACAAATGTAAAATGTCTATCACTACAAACCTACAAATGTCTTTATTCTACTGAGGGGCAAACTGAAGCTAGTTCTACCACCTCCTAAAGCATATTCACATTTAAGACTCAACTATTATACAGCAATTTGGAAATGTCAGTTTAATATCAGAAACGTCTGAGATGTGGTCCACTGGAGCCGTTTTCACGTTTTTAATACCGACACGTGTCTTTTTATGACTTAATTACACAGCACTAAAAGAAACAGAAATAATTGCGATGATTCCGTATTTCCTCCAAGTTCTCACAGGTTCTCAGGGCGCTTTTCCATGCCACTGCCGCCTTTGGCCTCCTCGCTGGGGGGTTTGACCTCGGAAAACCCGCAATGCTGCTTTGTGACAATGGCTGTTGTAAACAAAGCGTTATATAAATACGCAAAAAAGAAATGAGACTTTGTCTTTGACCCTATCTGCACTGAATCAGCTTTGAGCATGCCATAGCTGTAAAATTTTGACCCAGACAATCGTAATGATCACTTATGATGCTTCTCTGTGTTTGGTGTGGTTGTCAGTTCAGTAGTAACCACTGCCAAGCTCCTAAATATTCTGAAGACTGAATATCCACACCTCTTAGCCATCCTTGGAAATCAGCAGCATAGTTAGCTAAGTGGCTAAATAACATTAAATCAACAAACAATATAACTAACCATTGGTACCTTCCTGAGAGCAGCAGAAATAAGGTTAGCCATAGGAACTAGCTGGCTTTGAAGCTAAGGTGTGACAGAATCTTCTCATTAACCACTCACTGGGACTGTTCTACATCTATTTCAAGTGTATATATCAAGTGTATGTCTATTTTGAACGGCGTCCAGAAGGATTCCACTATGTCCTCTCTGCCTGGTCTGCTCACTGAGTCAAAGAAGAGGTGTGAGCAGATGTTTCACATGTTCTTAACAATGGCTGCATGATTCTGACATTTTGTTTTAGCAAGAACATGCACATGCCAGGTTGTTTCAAGAGCTGTACGCTGTCAAAACGTTGAACAGTGGTTGCCGTGTGTCACACTCTTTACTCAACTCTGTATTTGTTTCATTACTGTCTGCCATTAGAGCATAAAAGAGTTTCAGGTAAGAGTAAAGGTATGTTTATGTATGTCAGGTCTGAAACCGAGCCTTGAAAAGGAACCGAGACTGAACGTTTGACTGAGCCATTTGGCCCCTAGGTGGCGCTAAGCTGGCTTGCCTTTGTAGGGTTTTTCATGGAGCATCTTCCTTCTTCTTCTCTCACATGTGAGAAGTGGCAACCATGGCAACACCTTCAGAATGCAGGGCAAATATGTAGGAGACCAGTGATTTTGCTGGGGAGAATATTAATATGGGGTCCAGCTTTCAGAGAAAACTGAACATGTGGAGAAAGAGACTTAGAAAACAAACTCACAGAAGCAGTCAGAACTCTGTCTTCAAATGTTTACGGATTTGAAGTTTCTCTTGTTCTCCTTCTGTCTCTCTCCCTCGCTCTCTCTCTCTCACCATCTCACTCTTTCTCTCTCTCTCTCACTCTCCTTTCTCTTCTGCACACAATCACTCCACATCAAGGTTATTAAAAGCCACAGGGAAATTTTCTTTGTGTAACAATGCATGGCATATTAGAGTCATCAAAGTCTCTCTGTATCCTAATTTGATGTCTGAGAGGTTACAGTCATCACAGATTTAGACACACGTCACCCAGTGTTAAATGGCGCTTTGGAAGTAACTCGGTATCAAACACTAGCTTCTGTCATCCATAATCATTAATCACTTTTAACAAGCTCAGAAACCTCCTAACTAGAAGGGAGTGGGCAGTCGTCACAGAGCATAATTACTGGAAGGTCTTACTGACATTCAGTTCTCTGCTTTCTTCCTTCAAGTCCCGTGGTGCAGCCTGTGAGAGCAGCTGTGTAATTTACTGTCACCGGAGCCGGTGGCCCTAGTTCAAACCACACCCGCTCAAAGCAAGTCCACTGGCACCAGCCGCAGGAGATCTGGAGGAACAGGTCTATTACCCTGGCGAGAGAGACACGGCCCCTACAGCAAGGTCCTTCTCTGAGTGGAGGCGGGAAAAAAGGTGGAGCAGATAACGCTGGAGGCCATTCCTGCATCTCTTGCATGCTCCTCGATCACGTGGAGTTAGTCTCGGAAGGAGGCCACGGATGGGCATCGCTGCTCGAACCCCATCCTGCCCATCCCGCCCATACGGGACGTCACGCCATCACGTCTCCTGTTAACAGGCATGTCACGTGCATCCATGCTACAGCTCGCTGGCTTTGAGGACTTTTGCTCAATCACAGTATTCCAGGATTACAGCCAAGTGTGGAGCTTCTCTTCACTGTTGTTTGCATCAAAATGGCACAGACATGAAAGCTTTGGACCTGCAGGCAAATAAAAAAAAACACACGTTCTGTGGAACCAAAACTTTACACTATAGCGAACACTTCTATATGTGCAGCAATCACGAGCAGAGCTGCTCTCCTCTCTCAGGCTCAAAACCCACTGTAGGCTGATTCACTATTTGACTAATAAGAGTAATTACTTATGATGGACAGGAGAGGAAATAAAGCAAAGGTTGAAATATGGCAGCGTTAGAACTGCATCACAGATCAGATAACCGACCAGCAGTACAATGGCGTTGTACTTCGCTGCCCTACACCAATCAAAACGCCCGATATCTGCTTCGCCATCAGCCCTCTGCGCTCTGTGACGAATGGGAGCTTGCGGTGCCTCCCCACACAGCGATCATGCCATGACTAATGCTTTAGCATCACTCGTTTGTATTCATTTCCTCCGTGATGAAGGGAGAACCTTCGCTCTCACACATGCAGCCAGGCACGGTGGCTTAGAGCACCGTACCTCCAGTGAGAAAACGCCCGGCTCGAATCCCAGATGAGGCACCAGGAACATGGTGGTTAGTAGATGGTGCTCTTTCCTAAACATCCGCTTCCTTCCTTGACAGAAGTCACCCAATTCCAAAACACCCCAATATCACACTGCCTGCAAAAGGCAACTGTAAGAATATTTTGCCCACATACTTACAAAATGAATATATCAGTATGAAACACACATGCCTAGGGGTGGTGGTTGAAAATGTCCCCTACGAAATCAGACAGCCCTTCATATGTCATCGGTAGTCATATCCAATACGCTGTGCTCAGCTGTGGTGATCCTCTCTTTGTGTGGGCAGCAGTCTGCAGCTGTCACTCACATCTTCATGTATCAATGGGTCACCAAGTACAAAACAACACTGGTACATCAGCAGTGGTCTATGGGCAGCACTGCTGGTCTGGACTGATATCAGAGGAACTGTAAACGCACAGATATTTTGGGTGTTATAAGTCTTCATAGGGGTGGGGGAGAAGGAGTAGGATTGTGAATTGAAAATATATTAAATTGTGGGATTATCACACACAAATCAGCAATAACAATATGATGTTAGCAACTAGCGACTGAGACACAGCCGACTACTAAAGACTTTTTTATGCTTCTTATGAAGAAATGGCCCATAGCACATCGGAACGGCATTAGACTAAGATAATGGTAATTGTCATTTTTATATCTTTATTATCGGAGATATCACTTCAATTTGTGACTTTCTTTAGTCATTGCACTGCCAGTGATTTGCATGACATTCTGGGAAATTTCCCATAACTCTCCATTTGGACTGAACTTCTGAAAAAAAGCTCACTTGGCCCTAGCCCTCAAACTCAGCAAGAATCGGGACACGACGGGCGAAGTGGTAGGAGCAAAGGAGAAAATAGGACTGGGCCTTGATAAGTTTAACTAGCACTGTATGTGGCAAATACACAGCTATAAATGGGTATACATATAAATACACACACACACACACACACACACACACACACTTTAGAAAAAGTGTCAGTGCCAAGTTGTACACCAATATTAAATATGATTTAAATCAACGAGTGATTAAACAAAAAACAAACAAATAAAGCACCTACTGACTGAAACAGTCCCAAACCATCTCAGGCAGTAGGTCTACAGGGTTGTGCACAGCACTTCATTCATCAGTAGGACAGACAACCAGGCTGATGATGATAGGGATTATAACAGCTCATGAAGAATCCTCTGAAGGATTACAGAAGGAAAAGCTCAAAACCACCAGCACGTGTGCCAGATTAAAAAAAACAAAACGTCAGCATGTGTACCAGACCATAAGCACGTGCGCCACACCATCACGTGTGCCGCACCACCAGCACTTATACCAGACCATCAGCACGTGTGCCACACCATCGGCACGTGTGCCACACCATCGGCACTTATACCAGACAACTACTAGCACTAATTTCCAGTGTTTTGGCGTCTAGTTCCTGATGACGCAGGTTCCTGGGGGAAGGCGAGTGCACTGGGCTGTGCTGTTCTGTGTGCTGCACAGATTTGCTCTGCACTGTAAATATGGGATTGACAGGGGAGATGGAGGGATGGTTATTGCATCGGGCCGAGGTCTTCTTTCATGCATGCTGCCATCTTTCATATTGCTTTGTTTACCTACTCTGAGGTGAATTTGGGGAAGGCAGATCGGCATCGACGTGCTGGACCTGCACAAGGACAAAACGTGCATCCCTCTGCCTGGTGCGTCTACAGCCGAGCAGTGAGTGAATGATTGATGCCAGGCGAAATTAAATTGCAATTGAAGGACATAATGCACAGCCAGGGCCGCGATTCATCAATTTAACTCCAACAACAGCAATTACTGCACATTCCAGTGAGCTTAGCCTTCACCTAGAGAAAGAGGTGAGAAAGAGAGAAGGGGGAAAGCAGAGTGAGAGAGCAAGAGTGTATGTTAGAAACAGAGAGAGAGAGAGAGTATGTTAGAAACGGAGAGAGAGAGAGTGTGTATGTTAGAAACAGAGAGAGAATGAGTGTATGTTACAAACACAGACACAGAGTGAAGGAGTGTATGCTAGAAACAGAGAGAGAGAGGCTGTGGCATTTTCACTAGCTATCAACAGGGTGTTGTCATGACACCATCAGTCAGCATGAGCATCACAGCCCACGTTGATGGGGGCACATTTGATTAATCTGTAGACTGAAAAACCAATAACATTCCACACCTCCTTTGTATATCTCACTCAAACGAGAGGAAGCCATGCTCCAGTCTCTCTCGCCGTTCCTCTGGGCACCACCTCGTATCTCTGAACTGCTGGTCACATCTGATAACATCAGTGTGAGCGCAGAGTACTGGAGAGGACAATGAGATGCCCAACAGTGAGTGGAAATGTATATACACTCCAGCAGATCAGGTGTGATGTTCGTAGAGAAAATGTGTTTTGGATGTCTGGTGTTTTAGGAGGTTTCCTGGAGACAAAACGGTGTGCTGCTGCTCCCCTCAGAACAAAGGAACTTTTCTGAGATTTTCTTTTGGTGTTTTTTTTTTGTTTGTTGTTGTTATTTTTTTTGCTGTTAATTGTTTACAGGTGTTGTTTCAGCAGTCCTATCAGATGGTTTGTAATGATCTGGGTTTACAGGTGTTGTTAATTATAAACTATGTTGGTTATAATTCAAGAGATGAAAACATTCCTTTACATTCTTTTTTGTTTACTTGTTAATTTCTGTTTTAAAAACTTCTGGCCAAGCACACATGGCCATGTAAGTCTTTCTGAGGACCTGGACTTAAACTCCATCTTCCAACCTTCTCAATGCTTCAACACATTTAATGAAAATCATTTTCAAGAGACACATGTCAGAATACAAGCACCTTACAGTCTTAGCCAAAGCAACTACCATACTGTACAGAAAGTCCTACTGCAGTCTGCTACTGTGGCCAGTCATAAATCAGCCTAAAGATAAAGACTGACAACTGTTCACTAACAGGTTTCTGTCATCACAGGTAGAGCATTACAGTATTACCAGACAACAGAAGAGCGAGCCTCATCTCTGGATGAAATAGAACCCTATAGTTCTTCATAGTTCATTATGCAGTACAGGTGTACTCTACAGGTATATACAAAACACACCAAATGTCTCAGTATTATATCATGGAATAATCAGTCAGCTGACCACTTTAGGGTAGCCGACTGCTACTGTGTTCCCTCACGTCGGGGGGGGGGGCACATGGAAAACGAATCATGTGAGAATGTGGAGTGTACGACAGACGCGTTTCTCACATAGACATCACCAAGATTGTTTTTTTTGTTTCATATATGGGGAGCATATCCAGATAGTCTGGTGGGGGGAGGAGAGACATTTGCTGCTGATCCTTTCAGCAGCCAATCAGAGGGCTCCTGAAAGGTTGGAGGTCGGACCTCTAGTACAACGGGAAAAGACTGTAAATGAAATATACGAAATGGAAATGCCTCACCTTTGCCCTGAGATTTAAAAACCAATGCTATTAAAAAGAATCGGGTGGAGGGGAAATGCTGTTGTACATCAGTGCTTAACCTTGAACATTAACATACGCTTGACATTATCCAGAAGAGCTACAAGGTGATTCATGCAACACTCATGTTTTACTGTCTAACTGTACACCTTCGTTCTTACATCACCTGGTTTGGTGATGCGTTGTAATAACGATCCTGGAATGTTAACTTGTATTTAGTAACAGTTATAAGGGTAACATGGCACCTGGTTGTTGTTGCTATATGTAACTGCAGTTCATGAAAAAAAAAATGAGAATCTATTTATAAAGTACCGAGATGAAGCCTTCAGGCTAGCCTCTGTTCGAACTGCGTTGGTGTCTCCCATCTTTTCAGTGAAACTAAACATTTTGATTGGCTACTTCCCCAATCAGGTTAACTCTCATGACCTGGACATTGCACCCAAGCCTGAATTCAGTTCTAATGAAACAAAATACACATTATATATTACATAACGATTCCTAGCAAATACATACTGCGTATTTGTACACTGTAAAAACAGACACAAAAAAATAGATGCTTTGGTGCTTTACATGTCCAGTATGAACGTAGCTCTCTTCTGTAACACGTCCCCAGTATGAAACATTTTTTTGGAAATGTTAGCTGGTAAGCTAGCCAGGCTAGCGATAGCGTCAGTGGTGTGGGCTGTATCAGGCCAACCAGAATGGAGCTGTGATACCCTGTCACCAGTCACTGAAGCCGTGAGCACCACTGGTTTTGTGTCACTTCTGACATCCACCTTCATATTTAGCAGTCAGCTAACTAATTGATAATGTTAAAATGAGCTGTAACTGATACGGTTAAAGTTAGCTGTAATTGTCACAGGTTAAAAGTGACATTAGTGCAATGCAAAAAACTATAGCGAATGTAAGTGGACACGTATCCATTAACGTATGCATATTTACTCAGTGACCTGTTATTATTACTGGGCTATTTGTTCCATTCAGTCATGCTCAGGCACCCTGAATTGCAACGTCTAATTCCCACTGGGTTAATAACAGCCCTGCAAAAACACACACACACACACACAAACACGCACGCATGTGCACACACACGCGCGCGCTTTCCAGTCTACTGACCATAAGAAAGAGTTCTGTGTAAGAGCAAAGTGAGTCAAGGTCGTCATTGTTTAATATTTTAGCATGTCCTCATGCACACACTTCTCTGCTGCACAGAATAGTTCAGATATTTTATTCAAACTGCACACACTTAACATGAGATACCTTAATATGTAATGGTGCTATAATATATTCAAAATCAATCTAGATAGACAGACAGATACTGTATATATAAGAAATAAAATATATACGGAAATCTGAAACAACAATAATAGTAATAATAATAATAATAGTAATATATCTGGCCCTGATTTTATTTTTAGGGTCTGAAATCTCTTGACTACTGCAGTACTATTTAAATGGACAATTTCAACTGAAATATCATATGGTGCATATTATCACACAACTCTCAAACACACACACACACACACACACACACACTATGCAATATGTCCAACTCTAATAATGGTTCCGGGAAATAGAACTAGTGGAATGCTGACCACATGTTTAAAAATAAAGAGCCCAAGACTGTTCAGCTTAATCAGACTATATCACTGTCTCCCCTGCTCCCCTCCCCTCCTCCTCTTCATATCACTGTCTCCTCTGCTCCCCTCCCCTCCTCCTCTTCAGATCACTGTCTCCTCTGCTCCCCTCCCCTCCTCCTCTTCATATCACTGTCTCCTCCCCTCCTCTCCTTTCCCTTCCTACTCCTCTCCTCCCCATCTCTCCTCCTTCATCTCCTCTCTGTCATTTATTCAGAAACTGTAGTGCATCTTCACCCCCTCTCCCGAGCTGCATATGAGTTCTATTTATTCAACCAAAGTGGTGTGTGTGTAATTTTTTTTAAATCTATTTCAACTAATAAAGACCTCATTCAGTAAAAGCATTGCTGCAGGCCCACTTTCAAATGACTCTTTAAGAGTTACTGACTACACACACACACAGCCACTATGATGGTAGCTGTAGGGAAACTTCGTTTTGTCCACAAGGAGAGTTTTATCTGCACTGTGTTTGATATGTGATTTTGTTACTCTTGTAGATTTAATAAAGTACAGTTGTCTGTAGCTGGGATGCTTTTGCATGATCAGTAATGTAACAACAGAGCTTCACTTCTTGATACTCTGCATCTGAAACACTTGCAGCTCACTGGACTTGAAGATATGTTCCTTAAAACCAATGCTTCACCACACGTGTTGGAATCACACGCATTTCAGTGAACAGGCTGATCTGTAGCCTCCAGCATGTCTGTGTTACCAAGCAATGGTGGCTGAAGAGGCGTGTGAGGCCGAGAACCACACTGCCGACAGACGTGTTTGCTTTTCAGAAGTGAGTGGAGTGTGAACATTGATCATTTCAGCTAATTCAGATGTTGTTATTAAATATGTGCCAATCTTACCATCTACAGTTTGAAGGGAATTGCAGAAAACCATCTCAGCTGTGGCATATCGTGATTGAGAGTGCGTACTCGGAAGAAGAACAGTGGGTTCAGATGTGAACCCTGTGGCACTCCCGAAGTGATCACCATTCAGCCTTAACCAGGGTTTCCCACAAACCACCTTCCATCTCACATGTAATTTTAACAAAACAAAGATCTGATTTTATTTTTGTAAAGGTCAGCACAATCAGTGTAGCTACTCCATGGTTTTATCGAGATCAAACATCTGGTTACCCAGGCAATCCTTGTGTTTTGGCCAGGGCTATGAAGGAGGTGCTTTTGATTGACAGTTTGTAGTCCCCCATCCCCCCAAATGATAAATCTCTGTTTACCTGTGCAAATACACACACACACACACACACAAATACACACATGCACACACACACACACACACACACACATACATACACATGCACATACATACACATGCACATACACACAAATACACACACAAATGCACTCACAAATACATAAAAATACACACAAACACACAAACCCAATCATAAATTTCTTTGGACAGAACATTTATTCTTCATATTTCAGACTGATGGTTTGCCAGCGCAAACATACACACACATACACACGCACACACACACGCAAATCCACACACACATGCACAAACACACGCATACGCACACCCATGCACACTCATTCTTTAAAAGCACATGTTGAATCAGTTGATCTTTTTTATATGTAATAATGAGGGTGAAGTACATGTTGAATCAGTTGATCTATTTTATATGTAATGAGGGTGAAGCACATGTTGAATCAATTGATCTATTTTATATGTAATAATGAGGGTGAAGCACATGTTGAATCAGTTGATCTATTTTATATGTAATGAGGGTGAAGCACATGTTGAATCAGTTGATCTAGTTTATATGTAATGAGGGTGAAGCACATGTTGAATCAGTTGATCTATTTTATATGTAATGAGGGTGAAGTAAAGGATCATGAGGTCCTGCTTTGCTGCTGATTTTGGCTTTGGTTAAAATTTCTTAATGGAGGACAGTGTGTGTGTGTGTGTGTGTGTGTGTGTGTGCATGTGTGCATGCATGGTACAGGCAAGCCAGTCTCAATGTGTCTGTGAGTACACTACTTGTGCTTTGCGATGTGTGTGTGTGTGGGTTTGTGTTTGTGTGCGTGTGTTTGTGTGTGTGGAGGGGGGGGGGCGACTGCAGGTCTGTGTTCTTTTCAAGACTGATTATTTAATGTTCGTGTTTTATAAACCAGCCATAATCTACTGAACAAAGAAACAAGGACATGGCGAGCACACAGGAGAACAGATCCTCTCTCCAGTATAGGACAGACAAACAGTGAGTGTGAGAGAGAGGTGCTTTGTTAAGATGAGATTGGGCGTAAAGTGTGGGGTGGGGTCACGACCCCAGCGATGTCACTGCCATGCCGGCCACCCAGCGTGCCCTGCTATGGGACCAGCGGGGGGCGGGGCTAACAGCAGCACTCACACTGATGCTCTCCAGCTATCAAAGCAAAGTGCTGTCTCTCTCTCTCTCTCTGTGTCCCTTTCCCTCTCCCTCTCTCTCTCTCTGTTATTAATATACAGATGAATAAAAGTTTTTAGAGAATAAATGAGGAAATAAAATGTAAAATAAATAACTGTTAAATACATACATACATAGATATTAATAAATGAGTAACAAAAAAAGAAACTAACAATAACAACAAAATAAGTAGAACATTATCACTGAACCAAAATAAAATACAATGATGTAAACAATAAGAGTAACTTAATTACCTTAATTATAAGGTAATTTAATGTCTTTAACTCTTATGAGGTAGTTTGATCATCTGTGTTCATGATCATTCAAAACATTTTATCTTGTTTTGATGTGTACGTTCTTGTAATATATAGTATAATTTAAGTGTTATTGTTTTTCAGTGTAGAGGGTTGAGTTGGGTTGAAGTTCTTGAGTCCTTCTTGCCTAGCAGGTGCAGTGGGTCGTTTGGATGTTGTTTATTGCTAATAAAGGCTTCGTAGTGAAAGGACTCTGTGTCTGGTTGATCAAGGTGGTACCAGAATCTGTTTTTATTCAGTGTTGGTGTATATTGGTGTATACTGTTTTTATTCGGTTTTGATGTACAGGGTGGGCCATTTATATGGATACACCTTAATAAAATGGGAATGGTTGGTGATATTAACTTCCTGTTTGTGGCACATTAGTATATGGGAGGGGGCAAACTTTTCAAGATGGGTGGTGACCATGGTGGCCATTTTGAAGTCGGCCATTTTGGATCCAACTTTTGTTTTTTCAATGGGAAGAGGGTTATGTGACATCAAACTTATTGGGAATTTCACAAGAAAAACAATGCTGTGCTTGGTTTTAACGTAACTTTATTCTTTCATGAGTTATTTACAAGTTTATCTTTGTTTATAGCCATTGACATGTCGCATAGTATTGGTGTATATTGGTGTATATTGTTTTTATTCAGTGTTGGTGTATATTGTTTTTATTCAGTGTTGGTGTATATTGGTGTATAATGTTTTTATTCAGTGTTGGTGTATATTGGTGTATATTGTTTTTATTCAGTGTTGGTGTATATTGGTTTTATTCAGTGTTGGTGTATATTGGTGTATATTGTTTTTATTCAGTGTTGGTGTGTATTGTTTTTATTCAGTGTTGGTGTATATTGGTTTTATTCAGTTTTGGTGTATATTGGTGTATATTGTTTTTATTCAGTGTTGGTGTATATTGGTGTATATTGTTCCTATTCGGTGTTGGTGTATATTTACATTTACATTTACATTTACGGCATTTGGCAGACGCTCTTATCCAGAGCGACTTACAAAGTGCTTAGGGATAC
>JAOYMR010000006.1:21633005-21644316 GCA_025802075.1 Tenebrosternarchus preto | reverse complement strand
GGAGGAGAGGAGAGGAGAGGGGGTGGAGGAGAGGTGACAGGGTTGAGGAGAGGAGAGGAGAGGGGGTGGAGGAGAGGTGACGGGGTGGAGGAGAGGAGAGGGGGTGGAGGAGATGAAAGGGGGTGGAGGAGAGGTGACAGGGTGGAGGAGAGGTGACGGGGTGGAGGAGAGGTGACGGGGTTGAGGAGAGGGGGTGGAGGAGATGAAAGGGGTGGAGGAGAGGTGACGGGGTGGAGGAGAGGTGACGGGGTGGAGGAGAGGAGAGGAGAGGGGGTGGAGGAGAGGAGAGGAGAGGGGGTGGAGGAGAGGTGACAGGGTTGAGGAGAGGAGAGGAGAGGGGGTGGAGGAGAGGAGAGGGGGTGGAGGAGAGGAAAAGGGTTTGAGGAGAGGAGAGGGGGTGGAGGAGAGGAGAGAAGATTGATACTGCCGTTTACCCTTGGACAAGAGCAGGATACAACCAGCATAACGAGTTTTGACACTTCAATTAGCCCCTCCAAGATAAACAATGCAAAAATAGTCCTCTTGCTTTCTGCACCACAGGCTTCTCTCTTTGCTGAACAATGACATGTTACACTATTGCCATAAATTATATTTGGAGACTCACAGCAAATTAAAGTGCTCATGCCTAGTTGTTTCAAGATATTCCTTTAAACATATGATACATATTTGCTAATTATAATTTCAGTCACAGGTGCAAAAACAGAGATCTTCCTCCCTCTGTGTACTGGTCTGTTGTGACTGTCTATATACTGATAAAGATTCTTTGCGGGTGGTAGAGAGAGAGCTTCCACTTGTCCTGTCCAAAATCCAGACACCTTACACACACACACACACAGACAAGGACAGAGATGAAAAATCACCACTCAGCCACCAATGCTGACCCCCTACTTCATGGGGCGAGGAAAAGGGAAATGGTGTCTGCCGTGTGTGTGTGTGTGTGTGTGTGTGTGTGTGTGTGTGTGAGCCAAGAGGAGTGTGTTCAGGTGTGTATGAAGGAGTAGAATCCACCATTACTCTACTCCCAAGAGAAACGAACCCTCTCCAGTCTGGCAGCTCTGCAGTGTGACAGAGGCCATTTAGAGCAGGGTGGCTGATCTGTATTCAGTGGCACAGAAAGAGGCAGACAGGGCCGACTCCTTCACTCTGACCCTGGATCAGCCCATGACTCCTGGTTGCTGTCTCCACACTGAACCCCCCCACCTGCCCCCTTCTTCTGCCACCCCCAGAGCCCCAAGCAGCTTTTATAATGTTGCCTATAAAAATGCTATGTGTGAAGAGAACTGAGCAGGACAATATGATCTTTATGACTGCTGGAGATATAAGAATGTGTGAACATATGGAAGACATTTCAAAGCTTTCCTTGAAGAGGTGATTGGAAGGGCTGATGTTTATCACATGTAGCCTACCTCTATCTATCCCCATTCATAAAAAATATTACTAACACAGATCTCACACACGCAGGATAGTTGACCAATATAACATGTTTTAAGAGTCAAATTTATTCAGAATTATGAAAGAAACCAGGGGGTGAGGGCTGGACCTGACACTGCCTTATTAAAAGAGACCCCAAATAATAAGTGATGGTATGTAAGTGATGAATTAATGGGTGTCATGGCTGGTTTCATTGGGTTTGGATGTTATTTGTGTCTCACTGGGCACAGAGTCGCCAAATGGAAACGAATTACCAACCCAGCAAGAGCTGCAGTCATCACACATTTAGACACTTAGCTGTCAGTGCTCATGTACATTTACGTGCACACACACACACAGATCCGCACACACACACACAAAGTGAAAAGACTTGCACAGAAGTGAAAAGACCAGCCCATGCTGGGTGGCTAATTATGGGTCGTTATTATGTCTTTAATAACCTCTATACATCGTTCTGTTCTGAATCACTGTAAGCTTTGACTAAATGAACCAGTTCTTTTTTTATTTTTAGAGTACAGCTGTAGTACCTGAACATTATCCACATAACTCAAAATATTTTACCATATTTCCCCCCAAAATACTTATCCACATTTAGTGCAGACATGGCTATAATATAAATGAGTATAATATTACACTGTTATAAACTATAACAGTGTAATTACAGAAAAAAGACAAACCTGCTCTAACAGGAAAATAATGGGATGGAATGGTAATTCTCACATGTAATTCTGCAACAGACAGGCAGGAATGATGGGTGGTGATGTAAGATCGGAGTCACATTGCTTAAAACTGACTACTGCTGAAAACTGTTAGCACCCAGAAATGTTCACACACTCACAGTGTACATGAATGCAACCTTTGCTTGTTTCAACCACTTGAGGCTCAGTCTAACTGACCCTTAGCATGCTGTCAACATTAGCATGCTGTCCACATTGTCCACAAATGTCATCTAGCATTTGGTTAGCTAAGGGACTATGGTTAGTTGAATCCATAGCAACGCCAATACTCAAATCCTAAAGTATTAGAAACTGAAATGTCTAGAACACTCCAGTGCATGGAACGAGGCATCCAGAGGGATTGCCAAAGTAAAGTAATCTGAAACAGTCATATGATCTGAATCTGATCTGAAGTAATCTGGTGTTGGGGGTGGGAGGGGGGGGGTTGCGGAGTGTTTAGTGTTTGTGCCCCCAGACGTCTGTGTGACTCCTGTCTCTCCGTAGACCTCCCTCAACTGATCACTGTTCTACAGCATGGGAGAGCAAGCACTACTCCTCCTGGCTTTTTTGTAGTTCTCTCCTCTCTTTCTTCCTCTCTCTCTCCCCCTGTTCTGTGTCCCAGAACCTCATGAACCAGACAGGCTGGGCTTTGGGGGAAATATTTGGACACGTGTGATAAAGGGTGTAGGCAGAGAATCTGTCTGGTTCTGGTACACACATTAGTCTGGGTGTACAGTAGATAGAGTTCTGAACTCTGAGTTAGCTAGCAGACAGCAGGTATAACATGAACAGAGAAAAAAACAGACAGTCATGAAGAGGTCTGAGTTTACCAAAAGAAAGGATTGTAAGGGCATATTGTATCTTTACATGACTGTACTGTTCATTTCCTCAAACTTCTGCTTTCTGCAAAACTAAATACTAACTTACCGCCTGTAGCAGACTGGGCCTTTTAAACTCCTCTCGTCTACCATACAAACTGATATGAGCAACTTCAACAAAAAGGATAAGAACTGAAAACAAATGGAAATGATTATCAACATAAAAAGCAACAATCAAGTACTTTTACCTGGTTCTAAAGGACCTGGCTACTCGAGAACGAGAGGCTCCATCAGTCTGCTCCTCCACCACTCTGCTCCTCTTGGCCGTTCAGACGGATGCAGGACGGTGGAGCCCAGATGGCTGCACCTCGCCGTACCACCTCGCACCCTGGACGAGGGTCGTGTAGATCGCTCGGATGGAGCTGCGGACCCAGGGACCCTGACACCACCACCCCCCCCCCCCCAAGCCTGCATGTTTTAGTCGACGGCCTATTCCTGATTGCCTATTGTGGTTGTAAGAGGCGAACCTGAGAGTGGAAGTGACCGGAGGAGTGGTCGCCACGGTGGCTTGGATATAATGGGGGTAATTTTCATTGCTTTGGTTCTCACTCGCAGTGGTAAACAGCATGGTGAGCACCAACAAAAGAAGAAGCAGACGAAGATGAAAATCTCCAGATTGGAGATTTTGTAAAGAAGCAAAGTCTTTCTGGGCAGGCTTGTGATTGAGCTCAAGTATAGTTACTAAAGATGCTTCATGATTTGCAGGAACGTGACAATTGTACACATTTTGCCAGATTTCAGCTGGACTAATCTCATACTGTGCCTGTTGTTTTTGAATAAAACATGCATTTTGCAGGAGTTCCTGATTGGTATATTAAGTAAAAACACAGAGCAGGTATTCACCAGTGACAGATGGGCCCGTGTTCACTGTTTGCTTCTGTTGCCTCCTTCCATCCTTATGACAAATGAAAGGAAACATGCATCATTCCCTGTAGAGACTAATAAGGCGTTTGTGCATGACTGTGTCTCTCCTGTACTACAGCTCCTGTCCTGTCTACAGCTCCTGTAGCTGCGCCACAATGCATGTGTATATGGGACAGAGAGAGAGAGAGAGAGAGAGAGAGAGAGAGAGAGAGAGAGAGAGAGAGAGAGAGAGAGAGAATGTGCTGGCTTATTTGTGATGCTACAGCAGATATAGAGTTCACAGTAGTGAGAGTGAGAAAGAGCTTTGCAACAATTTGCTAGTGAAATGTAATGGAGTTTTCTGCCCACCAGGACCTCTTCAGCTTTGTTGCAACAAGCATAGGCAAATTTGCCATATTAAACACGTTACGTGGTTGGAATTAGAGGCAAAGTTTAATCACATCAACACAAGCACCAGGGCAGAGCGTGTTAAGAGTCCAATCTTTCAGTGTGCTACTCGACAGCTACAAAACATGCTAGCCACCCAAATCAAAAGTTACCGTTATTATGGAACAATAAAGGTTAGGGTTAGGGTTTAGACGTCAGTCGAGCCGTTTGACACAGTAAACGGGGGCGTGTCTCTATCAGACTCCTCCCACGTCATTCCACAGTGAAGGAACAGGTCCACACGTTTTAGCAGCACGGCTACTGCAGACCTAGTCTGCATTCACTATGCATCTCTTTACAAATAGTCAAACATCTTTCACATCATCGCAGCAAAACGCCGCACTGCGTCTTGATCTCACTCAAACTCCTGCTCAGAAAGGGGAACATTCATTTTCAGCATCTCTCCCCATTTACTGCTTACCCTCCCTCGTGCAAACGGAACCAGGGGCCTATCATTGTCAAGAGGCTATCATGAAGTAATTAGAATACTTTAATACTCACCCGCTCGCCTTCTGTAGCGCGTGTTCCAGCATACTGTCCTTTCTCTCAACATAAGAGTCTGCGAAGCTTCGTCTGCACTGAGGTGCGACGCTCTACAATTACGCCATTGTCACTCCACAATACACCTCCATCATGTTATTGTGTGGAGGATGAATAGGGCAGGGTAATTGCATCAGTGTTCCAGGCCTCGCGGTAGCCGCTCCCTGTCGGCTGTCGGGAGTTAATTAAAAGGGAAATTTCCGCACGCCGCGTGCTCTTGCGCTTGTACAAAAGCACATTTCTCAGCGTGCCTCTCCAAGTCCCGATCGGGAATCGCTGAAACGGAAGGAACGGTTCGGCTCCGAGGACACACCATCAGCCAATATGGAAAACAAGTGTACTGCACATTTATCGTGAGTGTTAGGAGGACACCTTGTTAATAGGCAGGATGGGACAGAAGGGAGCACATGCAGCTCAGATGGCTTCTGTGGCTGAGTTACCATACGTGTGACACTGGGGAACAGGCTGGTAAAGTTCCTACTGGTTCTTCTTCTGATAAATATTTTTTTACAGAGAACTTTCTGGAACTTTGTGTAACTAGGGAGGGAAGGATCATGGGCACACTTTACTGGGTGGGAAGTCAGAGCCCATTACGTTTCTTGCAGAGCTCTGTATGTGCTCTTTTGGGTGACCTGAACCTACCTAGCTAGACACGACAGTGGTAGGGGCGTTATATAGGTTATTTTGAGGGGGAAATGGTAGAAACAAAAAAGCTGTACCATAACCTTGCTGTCATTTTATTTCCCGAGGGAACATTTGTCACTTAGCATAACTTTGGCGCTGAATAAGCACTCTGTCCGAGTAGCTGTGTTACAATAGGGCTTTAACGTTACTGACCGGAAACAGACAAGGAAATATCCTAAACGGACTGTTGGAAGGAGCATTTGGTGACAACGGTTTGGCAAAATTCAAAATATTTTTACAGTGAGATTCAGTCAGGGGTATTGCGCAGGAGACTGGCTTACAGGTTACTTGCTGCCTGTCGAATACTGATGGGGTGAAATGAAAGACGAGCGCGGCGGCGGAATTTGGTGCCTCATCTCGCGACTGTAGCGGAATGTAATAAGCGTCCGGTAATGAAAGCCCCCGGGGAATCCCTGGCTCTGCTTACCGGGCTTTAGCGATCACGTTCGGTCTCAAACACAAAGCCTGTCGCGGCGCACATAGGGATTTATGATGTGTGAGACTGACGCGGACAAACGAAACACAGAAGAAACAAAACAAGTTTCCCCCATATCAAGACGGTGAATTCAGAGAGGGAACTTTGGCGTGGTATTTCCGCCCGCCATTTGCCGTTCCGGAACACTATTAAACAGGATGCGGCTTTGTTGCCCATCTTTATCGATGGGCGATCAAGAGTAAAAGGAAAATTAGAAACAGCTGCTAAACTGGATTTGCACGGTTAATACGATCATTCAGCTAAGGCAGCAACGTTAATTGCAGGCCTTCACTCCCTTCGAAGGTCTTGCTGTGTTACCTAAAACAAAACAGCACAGCCTTGAACCTTTGGTAATAATTCAGCAAATCATAAACACATCTATAACAAAATTGCAGTACATAATTCGTGAGCACGGAGTCGTGTAAAGGGCTTCGGAAAAACTTGCACTTTCATTACAAAACAAAGCTTAAGTCGATCATCGTAGCTCGAGGCATTTAATATAATTTACATTCAAACATTACCGTCATCCTTCATAACAGCTCAAAATCCATACGGAATGACACACAAAGCGTGCAGAACGAGCTCGGCTCGGCCGTGATGGATAGTTCCCCTCACACTCGATTACCGGCATGAGGAAAGTGATTGGACTTCGTCTGAGACAAATAAATAAATAAAGATTTCCAGAAAAGCCCTCACAAAGCATATCTCACCTGCTTACAATATTGGATTTCCAATGATAATGCCGTAAAATGTCAGCTCCAAGAAAAGACCCGCATCTATCATGCGCGTGCACAATGTCAGGTATAATGACACTTTATCATCGGTTGCTAAGGATACGATTTTCTTTTCGAATGGATTAATTTATGAGACAGTGACCTACCTGTGTAGGGAAAGGAGTCAGTGACCTAGCTGTGTAGGGAAAGGAGTCCAGCGGACCTTACTTAACACACTGAACTTGTTTTTCCCCATTCTGCATTATTATAACTACTCTAAAATGACATTACAGCATTAAGGTTAATTTTCAACAGAAACTCACAGATATGGCCTGTTCAATCATTCTTCATCTGTAAATGAACTCGATAGCAGGTTTATCATAGTGGATCAGATAAAAACAAACAAACAAACAAAACATACAGAACTTTGTGGACAGGTTTGGACAGTGATTAGTTGGATTAGCTTTTTCTGATTAATAGTGATTAATTGTAGTATTGGTAAACAGTAGACAAAAACAGAATAAAAATATCAAAAACTGTTCATTTTCCAAAAGAGAATTTTGCCCAATTCTGTTCTTGTTAATATCGCAAGTTCTTCAAAAATCTCCTCACGTGCCACTTTTTGGTTTAAAATAAATGCACAAAGCCAGCCATAAGCAAACAAACCAGACAGCAATGTGATTAAGAGACGAGTGCTGTGGAGAGCATGCAGAAGTAGTTTGACTTGAATGTCAAAACTTTAACGTTATGCTGCTGTCTTCATGGTGTGGGGTGGTGTACCAGTTAAAGAGTGTGTGAAGGTTCAGATCCATTATGGATGATTCTGAAGGAGTGAACGGGTGTTTAAAGTTGCACACAATCATTACTTCTAATACATTAGTGCACTTCAATGAAAACACATACAAATAGTATTTTAGATACTGTGTTGGTATTTATTTATATTAAATTAAAAATATATTTTTTGACAGATTCATGTAACAAAAGTGTGGAAGTGTAAATGCTCTAGCTTTTTGGGGGAGAAAGGGTGGGGGGTGGGGGGGTGCTGTGGAGAGGCAAAGAGCCATGCTCTGTGCTGCCTCTAGGTGGCAGGAATGAGCAAGGACCCAACAACTGACTCTGCTGCTCTCTATGGCACCCCTTTAAGAAAAAAGAGAAGGGGGGAGAAAAATCACTCTGACATGTCATCACTCAAAGGTAGAGTCGCAAAATTAGCCGTCCAATCAATTAGTCAATTTGTCAAAGCGAATAATGCACAACGACACATTAATCTGTCGGAGAAACACCGTTAGAGGTGCCATTAATATGAGTGGAAGTGAGTGGGAAGAGAGGCCTCAGGCGGCACAGCGTCAGCAGGGTCAGACAGAGCAGTCGAGAACCAGCTTCTGCTGTCGTGTGCGGGTACAGCCGACCCCACGCACAGCTGAGCTGCCAGGCCACTGATGAGCTGTGGACTTTGGGGTGGGGATTGGCCCAAGCCACCCAGGGGAGGAAGATTATTTTTTTTGTTTGTTTTGGACAAAGCAGTGTGTGTGTGTGTGTGTACTGCATGTGTGGAGGAAGAGTGTGGTACGTAAGGGTGTCACACGTGGAGGTAAAATGCTCAGTGACGACCACGCTGAGGAGAGCTACTGCCACACAGCGAGAAAATGTACTGAAACAAGGCTACACAATCCTCTCCTCCACAGCTGAGATTCTGTGCAAAAGATAAAAAAGAAGGACACGAGCAAGCATATATGTGACAGGAAGAAAGAAATAATTTCCTACCAATTCTGAACAAGGGCAGAGGTCATGGAACACAAGAACCACCAAGCTGGGCTAAATACAGTCACGAGGGTCACGTCAGGGTACTACAAACCCGCAGGCTCTACAAAGAAAATAAGGGCTGTTGCAATTACAGATATGTACAGAAATCAAACAGGAAATAACATACACACATAAAGTGGTTAATCAAAATGAGACACTGTAAAGCAAAGCAAAACGAAAAAAGAGAAAAGATTATATCAGTCCAAAAGAGCATGAGTTACCCTATTTACAAACGCACCTGGCCAATTCAACAATCTATAAAAATACTATTCACATTTTCTCAGTTAACAGTAGTAAAATCGCAAGGAACTTCCATTCCAAAATGTTTGTACTTTAGGAAGATGATGGCTTCCTTTAATTGGCTGTTGTAATATAAAACGAATTATCAACATGTAAACTGTGCTTAGTGTGTCTCTGTACTTCCTGATCTGGTAGATATGAATGAAATAAAATCCTGGAAAAAACAATGACAGACAAATACTACCCAGTCACAGGAAACAGGGAACAGTGAACAATAACCTGGCACCTATACACATGCCCTGCAGTCTGGTTCATCTCGTACTAAAGTTTTGATGGTGTCTAGATTTTGCAGTAGACTGGCTTATGTTCTGTAATAACAGTGCACTGACATAGGCTGAAGAGAAGTCTGTCTAGTCTTTGATCCACCACAGTGAAAGACTTTCTCATAAATGTGTTTTTTTTCCTGTTGTCTTTGATATATTTATTTTATGTTATTTTATGTTGTTTGGTTACATAGGTTAAGCATATTGCCTCAAAATGTGTTTCAAATTAAGCTTTGCAGATATTCATTTTTGAGGTCTGTGTAGTAGCATCCAGAAGTTGTATTTTTTGGCTCTTTGAGAAATATTATGAAACTAAAATATATCTGAATCTTCTGTTCACATGCTATTCTTTATTTTTAAAATTATTCTGGTGCCACATTTTTTCATTACAATCGTAACATATACATGATTCTAACAGTGGAAATTGTTATATCTTAACAACTAACACCTAATATTAACTCAACATGGTCCTCTATGTATTTTGTCTCTTGCTTTAAAGAATGACTTCTATTAAACATATTTTGTAACAATGTCAAACTTCTTTCATTCAACAGCCAAATCGCAGTTAAGTTTCGTGTGAGTGTGTGTGTGTAAAATATATTAAAACTGGGTGTTACTGTCTCTACATATATATAAATTTTGAAAAAGCAAGGTAGTGTTCAATAAAATAAAACAGATACAATAACAAAGGAGCCTTTCACTGACATTTGGCTATAGTTTTTCACATTATTTCAATAGTTTCCCATCCTCCCAAACCCAAAATAAAAAATAATCCCCAGATATTTACAGTGGTCACATTTGAAAAAGTTTATCTAAACATTCACTTTCAACATATAAAAACAACAAATGGTGAGCATTGAGAGCATCCATGATAATGGGAGGAGCCTCTGTCATACGATCATCTGAGCAAAAGCACTTTTATGGGAAAAAGTCCCTGTTGCTCTGAGCGCATGGTGGTCAGTGTGTTTCTGCCTCTCTCAGTCTCAGTGTTTTGGTCTAGATGTTCGTTAATTAGCTGCTTGTTAGTTTAAGGAGGTTTCAATCCAAACTGTGTCCACAGTGTTTGCTACATACTGTACAGTTTATTTTGACACATCGACGTTTCTCCTCCGTAGCTGCAGAATGGGCTCCAAGTTTTTAAAGGTACAATAAGGAACATGTTTTATGCTTTGCTTGTGAGTTGTGACACAGAGCATAAGTCATTCATTACTGGACTGTTAATGCACCCATGGCTTTACTCCACCATTATATGTGGGAGGAATTATTCCAGATCATCGTGGAAGATTTTGTTTTAGCTTATGCACTACCATAACACTTCAAAGCACAGAACAGTCTACTATTCTTACTTATTCAGTTCTCTCATAATTCAGTCCAGTTTGTGTAGCACATCTCTCTAATTGTTTCTTTAATACTCAACAATGAATAATGGTATATTCATACCACTCTACTTCTCATTTGAATACATTAGACATCAGTTTTGTCTTCGTTTAACAGTGAGGAGTCTGACAGCAAATGCAAAATCAAGTGGTACTGGCACAGCATGACATGGAAATAACTACATTAAGTCTTATTAATGAGTATTTAAGATTTAGCTGAAATAACACAATTTTTAGCATCAAATGAATCCTGTGTAGGCTACTAAAATTTCTTTAAGATTTTGATAGCTGCATTACAAAATAACTTAGCATTTTATACCATGGTTTTTACTTCTAAGCAGTTTCTACATTTCTTTTAAACTTAGCTGGAGATCAGTTGGAACACAAATACTTTTTAAAACAAACAATGCTTGAGATAAATACTTCATTTAGTAAACATATGTTTGGTACATCACACAATTACTGCAGATTTCACTTTCAGTACAGTGTTGCCATTTACCAAATGAGTTCACCTTCAGGAATAGCAACATCTAAGAGCAAAGACCTCATACACCATGTTGTCCTTGTTTTGAACCATTAAAGCTGGACCTCCACATGCATTCTACACCTTAGTCTTAGACTAAAGGACTGCTTTTGACTCCTCACTGAGAGTCATCTTCAGCCTAAAGTTAATCGACAGATAATCTAGAGTTAATCGGTATATGCCTGTCCAGTGTTCACTGCTAAATGAAAAGCCTTTATATGGAAACAGGAGAAAACAATAAAATATAATAAAGACGGGGGGGGGGGGGGGGGGGGGGGGGGGGGGGGGGGGGGGGGGGGGGGGGGGGGGGGGGGGGGGG
>JAOYMR010000006.1:21590377-21611198 GCA_025802075.1 Tenebrosternarchus preto | reverse complement strand
TTTAGGGACTATCATTGTCTTATAGAACACAAGCTTTAGGGACTATCATTGTCTTATAGAACACAAGCTTTAGGGACTATCATTGTCTTATAGAACACAAGCTTTAGGGACCATCATCATTTTGAAGAAACTACATAATAAATGCAAAGCAGTCAAAAGGAGACTTTAGAGAACCCAGTCCTCCGAGATTGTTCCTGCAGGCCTTCATCTCGTGATTTAGTGTAGGACGTTTGGTATGTTTCTGTCTCTCTCTCTCTCACTCTCTCTCTCTCTTTGCCTTCCTCTTTCTCTCTGTGCATTTCATATAACCACAACCACCTGTGACTGAGATTCATCTCACCTTTCTTGTCCAGCTAGAATCACACATTTCTGCAGTTTCAGTCCTGCCCAGTCCTAATCCTGTCCATCCACTGCATGACACCTGCAGACCTGAACACCTGGATCAGTAATCATGGCAGCTCTGGGATGAACATGATCAGTATCACCTACATGCAGGTACACCACACTAGTTCCACATCTGGGTTTACTGGTGTAAAGAATGGTTAACCAACAGGTTTTAAAGGATGTTTAACCTATAGGTTTTAAAGGATGTTTAACCTATAAGTTTTAAAGAATGGTTAACCAACAGGTTTTAAAAGATGTTTAACCTATAGGTTTTAAAGCGAATTAAAGAAAAACTGAAAGTTTTTTTTAAAACAAATATTTAAAAACAAATACTTATAGAAGAGACAAATAGCTTGTAGGTTAGAATAAAATGAATGAGCAATCAAACATTTAATACTATCAATCTGATTATACTGACTAAGAATAAATCCTGATATTGCTTTGCTCTTTATCATAAACGCTGGTGAAGTAACAACTCACACACAAACACACACACACACACACACACACACACACACTTGGGTTCCCTTTGTGATGGCTGCACTGGGAGATAGGCGGGCGGCGTCATAAACAGAGAGGTGTTGAACTCAAACAAGAGAGTAAGTAAGAAAAGAACAGAATGAGCTGCTGAGCAGGAGGGTTAAACATCTGTGTTTAACCATGATACTAATGACTAACACTGACACTGGCTAGGAGATGCCTTCAGAGATGAACCTGGGCATGGATGGATGGAGTGATGGATGGATGGACAGATAGATATAAAGAAAAAAGGAACAAACGGTGTGAAAGAGAGGCAAAAAAGAGAATGAGCAAGAGAATGGAAAACAGAGAGAGAGAGAAGGAGAGAGAGAGAGGTCTGAGGTCTTTGTGAGCATTTGGTTCCTGTCTGTCACACTTCAGTGGTCACCGAGCTGGGCTATAAGTAACACCACCAATCAACTTTCTGTGGCACTGAGAAAGGGTGGGGTCAAAGTCAAATAGTCATAGAGGATTGCAGGCTGGGAAATAAAAATAAACACAACGCTGCTGAAGATCAGACCTCTAACAACCAGGAGCGTGAAGCTAACAAATCAGACTTGTGTTATCTGACGGAGGACATGTTGTTCCAACACGACCTCTCAGAGTTTTGCTTAGCTGAGTACCTGTACTGCCCAATTGGGCAATACCTGCCCAATACAATGCGGGTTTTTCAGACCATATGTGCATTTTACTCTTATACTGTGAGTGAAAAATTTAGAGAAATTGAGGAGACAGCTGTCACCGTGTATGTGCTGTTATGTTTTTGTATCCAAGACAACAAACAGAAAGTGCAAGGCTACTGGAGGATTTATTATTGATACATTTGTGCTAAAAAGTATCTATAGTGTAACAGACGACATGAGTCATGAGGCATAGAATTTATATATATATTGTATATATGTGTGTGTGTGTGTGTGTGTGTGTGTGTACATATATGAGTAGTGTTTTATCCTTTTTTCTGAGATCTTTAGTGATTCGTACATTTATGCCCAAAATATCACCTGAGATGGAATAAATCATTTTTGTTGTGAGAACAAGGACTGTGTGATGTGTTTTGCAAAATGTGTTTTGCAAAAAGGAATTCATTATGAGAGTCAAGTCCAGTAAAATGTGTTTTGAATTTTGTCAATGGCATGAACAAAACACATCAGACCTTCAGTTCTTGAGAATCATGTACGCAATCAATGTGTCAATCAATGTGTAAATAACTGAGAAAAACAGCTGAATCAAATCACAAAGCACGCAAAAGAGGAGAAAATCCGTTTTTGAATTTTGACCTGTTCGACTTTGTCCTTGATTGTCTCTCTGGTGGTGTTTAGGACAGCTACCTGCAGTTGTCCCTGCGGGCTCTGCTCCGTGGGACAGTGGCCTGTGTCCAGTGTTGCTGCTATAGTGATGGCAGGCTGGAGGTGGAGCCAACACGTGACCCTCTGCTGGCAGGAGGCGGAGCCGACACGTGACCCTCTCCTGGCAGGGCTGATAGCCTCTGGCATTGAACAAAGGGGCACCAGATGGGGCTGGTAATGCGCTTGGCGTGAGAGAGGTGGGTCACGTGCTCTCCTCAGTGCTCCAGGTGAGACCCGAAGACCTTCTACCCCACAAAGGAGCAGGGACAAGGAGGCTGAGTTCATTAACAACCCAGCAAGGGGCGCACGTGAGGGGGGCGGGGCAGAGAGCCCCTCCCCTCAGCCAGCACACACACTCCGGCAGTCCTCTGGTGTGACCTATAAGCAGGGGCACGTATGATCTTGCCGCGAGGGTGTGTCAAGACCCGCGTGAACAAGAGAGGGGGCGTGGTCTCTGACACAAGCTGTCATGACCTGAGAGTTCACCAAGGCAGGATAGGATGCTTACACAAAGGTCCCGCCTCATTCGGGGCAGGTGAGGGCGTGCGTATGTCCCGCTGAAATTAAAGTGGTGGTCTTTCAGCAAGCCACTTTCAGCGCAACAACCTCAAGGACAAAAGTTTTCAGGAATGAAAGGTCCTATCAGGACAGAGGTACGGGTACAGAAGCACCAGGGACAGCCACCGCTGGCCTGTAATGGGAAGGGGGGTCAAACAAAGCAGCAGATGGATTCTCAAGGTCAAAAGGAAGTGTGTTGTATTAGGTGAACAGAGTGCCCGCCTCAGGGTGGCACAGTGCCAGTCTCCTTCACCAAAATTGGCAGAAAAAACTGGTCTGAAATCAGCTTCTAAGCTGTGGCTATTTTGAATCTCCTATAACAGAGACCCAGTGTCCAGGTTCTTTGCTAATAAACTCATTCCTGAAACACCCATAATGAAGGAAGGTCGAAACGTAGTTCCATGTCTGGGAAGTTCACTGGGAGGGTATCAGAGTGCTCAGGGTGTGGATCATCTCAAAAGGACACTGACACACACAGAGAGGGAGCGAGAAGGGGTAATTATGAGCACACACACACACACACACACACCTTCCAAGATGTTACCATGCTTTCTCCACAGCTCCATGCCACTAATTGGACCTCACATCTACCAATTTACTGCTCAATTTGTCAGGCCTGTGAGCGTATTTGCTCAGGGAGCTGCTGGTGATGTCTGTGTCAGCATATAAACCGTTCATGAACCAAAAAAAAAGATGGTCCATCAGAGCAGCAAAGCTCAGAGAGGCTGCTGCTTAATGAAAGACTCAAGTCCATTAAAGTCTCTTTAGATTAAGGAAATAATTAACTGTAATATGAACACGATAATAATAATGGCTATAATCATAAGCACTGTCGTCATAACGTCATTTAAAATGGGTATAATAGAAGGGCTCCCTATGAAGTCTGATTGATCAGGGCAAATGAAAAATGATTTCAAGGATGCATAAAAAGCATTTAAAGAAAGAAGAGCTTGAGGTCGCCCCCTGCAGGGAGGGAGACACACATTAAGCAATCAATCTGATATATGGAATGTGTTATTAAATCAGGTAATGAAATCCAGCTGTGAGCTTGTGTGTGTCTGGGTGTGTGTGTGTTTCTTTAAAAAAAAATCCTTTTTCACTACCGAGCTTTTTGCTTTGCACAGTACTAACAGACTCCTGTTTGCTGGTAACAACATCAGCTCTGGCACTTCAGAAAGACCAGACAGTATCAAACACAGAGGCTCATGTGCAGAAGACTCAGTTCTGAGGCAGGCTCACTGTTTGAAGAATATTCTTCATGACCACCCCGGTAGGCTTTCCAACAAATTTTGTATGGTTAAGAAAATGTTGCAAAGAGTCCTGGGAAGCCCGGATGATCGTGCTCTGCTACCTCCTGTGTCCTGAGGGTGGGTGGGAGGGTTGGTGTGGGCTGGTGTTTACTGGTCATGATTGAGGACTGCCTCTCCGTGGGCCAGAGGAAACAAAACCCACCTGTCTGCTTCTTCCTAGATTGTGTGGGTGTGTGCTGTGAAAGGACAGGGCCTGAAAATCAATAATTCAGGTTCTGTTTGCGTCTTGAAATGTGTGTGTTTGTGTGTGTGTGTGTGTGTGTGTGTGTAATTGGGCATGGACTGTGAAAGGTTTAAGTTCATCAGTGAGGTGAGGTACGTGTCTCTCTGATGAGAGATGTCTGCCCTTGCTATCTCAATATGAGCTCTGTGGAAGCAGTGGTAAGGGCATCACAGAGGGGCTTCTGGGAAATGTAGTCTGAAGAGGTTACTCAAACTCTTTACTTGTTTATCCTTGTGGCTCTGCAGTGCTGCATAGTCAACCATGACCAGTGATGGGGCTCATTTGTCCACACTGTAATTAGTTTGGGCAATAAATCATACCTGGCACTGTTACACAGAGATACTGGACACACAGTTTGTCCTCAAAGGACTGCAGTGCTAAGCGTTTTTTGCTAGTTCTCTGCATCTGAACAGAGGAAGGTTAAGGCAGGATTGAATGGGTGTGTATGTGTGGTTGTGTGTGTGTGTGGTTCTATGGGTGTGTGTGTGTGGTTGTGTGAGTGTGTGTGTGTGGTTCTATGGGTGTGTGTGTGGTGGATGTGTGGATGACTAGCGCGTCAGTGATTTGATTCCAGGACCAGATGGGCCCAATTGCTCCATGCAAGTGCTATGTGCAAAGCAACTGTCCTCCTGGCCCCAAACCTGGGCCCTGTGTTGTAGTTGTAGCCCTGTGTTGTAGTTGTAGCCCTGTGTTGTAGTTGTAGGCCCTGATTATAACACACTTTTTAAGCTGGCAGTGCTGGTGTATTGCCTGTATTCCAGTACTGCTACATCCCTCTCAAGCTACGATGTCAGACTCGTTCAGTCTGTGTTCCTGCTGCCACTAAGCTTCCAACAGTCACAATAACAGCACGTTTCTGTCTTACGCCCGAGTCTGGGCTTTCCATTCAAATAACACTGCTGCTCAGGACGGTGTGACGTCAGGGCTCTCCTGCTGATGGTTCACCCACTCCAGGGCACATCTGTCTCAGCTTGAGCCCTCACCAGTGCTTAGAGGAGACTGGAGCATGAAAAATAACCGTTTACTCCCTTTGTTGAGGAGATACAGCAGGATGTCTGTGTGTGTGTGTGTGGGTGGGGGGGGGGGGGGGAGATTATGGAACGCAAGGTGTCAGCTCATTTCGCTTGAGGGGGCACAGTGCCTCAAATATTACACCCCCTTTAACTCAGAGGACTGTGACGAGTGTGTGTGTGTGTGTGTGTGTGTGTGTTTGTGCGCACATCAGACAGTTAGACCATCTTTGTGTGCAGCTCTTTAGGCATCTAGTCACAAAAAAATGAGGGTGAGAAGAAGGAACAAAACAGGAGAGAGATGAGTGAGAGACCTGTGTGTGAACAGAGAGAGAGAGAGAGACCTGTGTGTGAACAGAGAGAGAGAGAGAGAGAGAGAGAGAGAGAGAGAGACGTGTGTGAACAGAGAGAGAGAGAGAGAGAGAGAGAGTGAGTCAGAGACCTGTGTGTGAACACACAGAGAGAGAGAGAGAGAGAGAGAGAGACAGAGAGTGAGAGAGAGAGACAGAGAGAGAGAGAGGGAGAGAGAAATCGTGACTGAGAGACCTTTGTGTGAACAGAGAGAGAGAGAGAGAGAGAGAGAGAGAAAGAGAAAGAAATCGTGAGAGACCTGTGTGTGAACAGAGAAAAAGAGAGAGAGAGAGAAAGAGAGAGAGAGAGAGAGAGAGAGAGAGAGAGAGAGAAACCATTTACCGACACTATAGACTATAGAACGACACTATAGACTGGAATGTACACATGGCCGCACTGATAATCTCAGTGCCCTCTTTCTTCCCACAGCGTAGGTCTACTATTAATCTTCAAAAAAACAATGGCTTAGAAAAGGAGCATTCTTCAACAGCATCTGAAAGAAAGTCCTGAGACCCTGAGTGAGTTCATAAGCAGTTTAAAATACCCCCCACCTCCCATTGAAATGCCTGAGAATGATTAAAGACTGTGTTTGTGCAGGGCATTGCAGTGAGTCTGTTATATAAACACATGGCACTGGTCATGCTTTCTAGACTATGAAGGGCTTTCCTTCTACCACGGCAGGCGATATCTCACGTGCGATCAGTAGGTGGAGGGCATCCACGTATTCGTCAGACCAGTAGTGAACTCACACACACTCTACAGCCTTTGAGACAAAGATATCACAAAGAGCCAGACATGGCAGTGAAAGACTCTCGGTTACAGACGTTTCAAGTCATGGATGTTTTAATAGAAGGGCAGGACACACAGAGAGGAAGAGCTCTTTTCTCTGCTACACCGGAGTACGTGTTCAGATTCTAGAGATAATAAGGTAAATTCAAGGAGATTTGTCTATTTGGGAAGACACTGCACAGTGTTGTAAAACATTAGGCAGAACGTGGTGCTCAGCTGAAGCAGTTTTGATTTCCTGGATAGAAACGGTGTCCAGGATGTGCAGTTCCTAAGGTAACGTGGGGTTAGGGTTTCTCCAGGACCCTGGACGTTCAGTTACGGAGACTTCAAAAGGTCTGACAGCCAGGCAAAAGCCTCCAGGCAGGAAATCACAGTGCCGGCCGCGTTTTCATCCCTTGCCAGCCTGACAGTGGAGAATAAACAAAGCGTGATAGTAAAGACTCGCTGGTGTGGGATAAAGCAGGCGTTTGGGTCAAGCAAGTGGCCAGCTCAAGAACAACCGATGCCCTCTTTTAGAATCCTTAAGTGGGTGGGCTGTAAACGAGGCGGGACAGTTGTCTCCGGGAGTGTTGGCGGGACAGTTGTCTCTGGGAGTGTTGACGGGACAGTTGTCTCCGGGAGTGTTGGCGGGACAGTTGTCTCCGGGAGTGTTGACAGGTGCGTTTTGTTCCTTGTCATGCACTCGTGGAGCATGGAGAGAAGGTGGCAGGTCCGGTCAGTGCCACCCGCAGCCCTCGCACACACACCAGGCGGGTCAAGGCAATTAAAGCTGCCCTACCAGCTGGAGCTTTATGACAGCCAGTTAATTGAAAGCGAGGTGAAACTAAACTGTTGCCATCCCCTTCACTTCCTCCTCGGCCACCGAGTTTCATGGCCTCAGACGCACCGCTGACCAATCGCGGAGCCCGACACACTGCCGACCAATCGCAGAGTTCGACACATTGTCGGCCAGTCGCAGAGCCCAACATGCTGCCGACCGATTGCGGAGCCCAACAGACTACTGACCAATCGCAGAGCCCGACACACTGCTGACCAATCGCGGAGCTTGTTCCTGAGGTCTCTGGCCCTCCCTCTGATCTATTTGTCAAGTGTAACCCAGGAAAGCTTAACCCAGGACCAAGTTAACAAGGAATTAGAAGAAGGAAAAAGCAAACCAGCCGTTATATTGGCTCCACACAAGTCTTTAAACTCAGGGTGGGAGAAGCATGTCAGGGCTGTGCACAGCCATCCGCCCAGAGGCAGACGGCCAAATACATCAGATCAGTACAGCTACAATAGGAAATTAAAGACCAGCGCAGATCATTAGCTTACATTGTTCATAACAGAGTGAAATTCTTTACTTCTTTGTTACTTCATCGTTTATAATTAGGGTGGTAAGAACCCAATTGATTGTACTCTTGACCTGCAACCACTGAGCGCCTGCAAATGTAATCACACAGTACATGTTGGAGGGTCGATTCTTCCTCACACTGGTGAACTACACCTGGCTGAGGATTCTTCAAATGCTGTGATATTATGGAGCATAACAAGAACAACCTTTTATATCATCTTGGTAATTATAACCTGCAGCTTAATGATGAAGCCTAGTTATACTGAACTGAGCTGCAATGCAATTTTCAATGGATTAAGTTTTGGTGAACTGTGGCGTCTGAGCGTGTGTGCACATGCGTGTGTGTGGGGCACACAAGTGTGCATGCATGTGCATGTGAGCATGCATTTGTTTGGTGTGTGTGTGTGTGTGTGTGTGTGTGTGTGTGTGTGTGTGTGTGTGTGTGTATGTGTGTTTGTCTGTGTGTGTATGTGTTGTGTGTAGGTGTGTGTGTGTGTGTTGTGTGTGTGTATTTGTGTTTGTGCGTGTGTGTTTGTCTGTGTGTGTGTGTGTGTGTTGTGTGTAGGTGTGTGTGTCTGTGTGTGTTGTGTGTGTGTTTATGTGTGTTTGCATGTGTGTATGTGTTGTGTGTAGGTGTGTGTGTTGTGTGTAGGTGTGTGTGTGTGTGTGTGTGTGTGTGTGTGTGTGTGTAGGGCTGTAGCTGTGCATGTCTTTGCTCATCTCCTGTGTGCTTCACATGTCTGCCAGCACTCAAAGTGTGACAGTCTGTCATTCCGTCCCTGTAACCATGACACCTCCCAGTAGCTCTTCCTTCACCATCCTGAGCCCAGTGGAAAACAAGCCTAACCCTGGAAAATGTGACAGACAGACAAACAAACAAACAAACAAACCGCTTCTACAAAAACAGTGTGACATTTCCGCCACTGCAGAAGGTGAATCATATTGAATCAATCAGATCAAGTTATACTCTGCATTCAAATAACGCTTGAAATCAAAGAGTCATACCGTATCAAAGAGTCAAACTGAAACGGAACATTGTGCTAATTCTCACTGGCTCATTCTTGGCCTCTCAACAACAGCACATTCACTACACTTTCAGCTCCCAGGCAAAGCCATCAGCATGGATGAAGTCAGGGAGATGAGGATTTTCTATCTAACATCACAAAACTGTAAACCACCAGCAGTTTGGCGACCAGCTGGAGAAGAAGCAACGCTTGCAGGGATCACAAATCAAGTCCCAAGAAAGATGATACTGGAGCAAGCATGAACCAAAGCCTGCAGCTCCACACAACTGAGTTTCCAGATTGCGCAAAAGCTCTGCTGTAACAGTCTGGAATACTCCAGAATATTCCAAGTCATCTCTCCCTATGACCTCAAATTGATCTGTTTCTCCAAAAATGAGACATACATGGTCGGTCTCAGTACAACAGAGCTTACCATCAACCAGGCAGGATGACACAAGACAGACACTGTAGACGTTACTGTGTGAGTGTGTGTGTGTGTGTGTGTGTGTGTGTGTGTGTGTGTGTGTGTGTGTCAGGTCTGATACATTGTTGTGGTAAGTGTTTTTTCTGTATTATATAAGAAGTCTATTTGGAGCCAAGAAAGAAAGAAAACAGACTGGAGAAAAATATGAGCATGTAAAAAAGAGAGAGAGTTGAAAGAGAGAGAAAGAGAGAGAAAGAAAGAGAGAGAGAAGGACAGAGTGGAAGAGGAAGGAGGAGACAGAGAGAGGGAGAAATAATGGAGGGAAACAGGGAAGAGGAGAGACAGGCGTGGGTCCCGCTGGCATGATCTGTCCATCCTGCTGGATTATTTGCTGATTAATCAGCTCATTAAAATTAATCCCATGCCTGATTATGGCATTAATAATCCATTGGGTGAAGGGTTGTCTCAGAGAAGGACATGGCAGCATATCTTTGAGAGGCATCAACCTGCTGAGCTCGAACTCATTTAATCTTGAGACACACACACATACACACACACACACACATACACTTAAACATACACACACACATACATACACACAAACACATGCACAAAAACAAACATGCAGAGTGCTAAAACTAGGTCTATACACACACATACACATGCAAAAGCGCACACAGAGTCCTAAAATGAGTTCTGCACACACACACTCACACACACACACACACACTCACTAACACACACACACACACACTAGCATAATTACCTATATCATAGCTTATTTCCAAAAAGCAATAACGTATCTCAACATACTTAACTCACCTCAGTCTAAAACTAATAATACTATTATTCTAATAAAAAAAACGAAACGATCCTAATAAATAAGTCCTTATCTTTTCGTACTGTTTTGTTCTTACTATCTTTTTTGTATATAGTACATTCAAAACAAAAAGATTGAATACAGTCATTTTCTTGGTCGCTAAAAGGACGAATTTGTTATACATGAATTACTGATCAACTTTCATTTTGCCATATGCATTATTTACAAGTAGTTTATTACACACATAGAGCATGTTACCAAGCCTTAAAGGATAGCTCCTTCAACACTGACACAGAGCTACTGTGAGTGTGAGTGTGTGTGTGTGTGTGTGTGTGTGTGTGAGTGTGTGTGTGTGTGTGTGTGTGTGTACTGTGTGCTATGTGCATGTATACATTTGTGTATTTGCTAATGTTTGTGAGTGTGTGTGTGTGTGTGTGTTTGCATATGTGTATTTGTACACTGTGTGCTGTGTGTGTGTGTATTTGTGTGCTGTGTGTGTTTGTGAACTGAGAGACACTTGAGGCTTCTCCTAATGAGGTGAGCAGAAAAATAACGTGAGATAAAAGAGGAGAAAAACGAAAAGGAGAAACTGGAAAGTGAGAATACTTTACCAAAACAACCACTAACTGTCATACTACTCTCTCTCTCTCTCTCTCTCTCTCTCTCTCTCAAACACACACACACACACACATGCATACACATCCTCTCTCTCTCTCTCTCTTAAACACTCACACACACATACACACACATCCTCTCTCTCTCTCTCTCTCTCTCTCTCTCTCTCTCACACACACATACACACACATACCCTCACACACAGCCATGGTTTTTGGGTCTTTGTTACATTCTAAAACACAAACACAGGAGCTCATAACTACATGTTGTGTGTGTTATCCAACACTAACACAGTAGGAAGCTAACAGCAATGTACTGGGTGCATTTAGAACACACAGACACAGAGCTGCTAATGACCATGTGGTTGGTGCTTTCCAAACACATATAAATCTTGACTTTTTTCCTTAAATGTATGTCATTAAATGAGAATAAGTGCGTTAAAGCAGATATTACAGTTATTTCAATAAACATTAAGGAAGAATTGTACCTTCCAATGGCAGTAAACATAGGAAGTATAAATCACACCAACCTGGTTCTTCCTACACTGTTTGTTTTGTCCAGGAGACACTTAAGGCTCGGGGATAGGGAGATATCTCCCTACAATTCTCCCTTTATGAACCCTAACCATCATAAGGGCCTGCACTCTGTACTCTCCAGCAGCACGTCATATTTATACATTTACAGATGTCCAACAAAATGCCACCATAAAATGATTCTTCATGGTGAGGTGACTTTGAAAATGCTGCAAAGCCTCCTGTACAACTTCAATCCCCCAAAATTCTGTGAGGACAAAAAAATAAAAAAACATCTAAGAAGAAAAGTGTCCAAAGCCGTTGGGACGAGGAAAAGCGCTCATCACTGCAGCAGATCAGCAGCAGTTCCAACTGTTCTCAGGTCAGCACCATTCATTCCAGCACAACCCCCCCCCCCCCTCCACCGCAGCACCTGTTCACAGGGGAGCACACTGAAGAGAACTAGGGTTTCGTCTTAAGTCATGTGCTCTCACTGCACTCCGAGCTGAAGCTCTCTGGGACGTTTCATGAAAGGAATGTTTACTCGTTACAGCTCAGTGCTGTGGTTCCTCAGAACACATCAACGGCTTGGCTTACAAATTGCACAGAGAGACGCCTTCAGTTATATGGCTTCCAGAGGGAAGAGAGGGAGTGTGTGTGTGTGTGTGAGAGAGAGAGAGAGGGGGGGGGGGGCAGAGGGAAAGAAAGATTTAGAGGGTGAGATAGGGAGAGGGTGAGAGAGTGAGAGAGGAGAGAGAGAGAGAGAGAGAGAGAGAGAGAGAGAGAGGTGAGGTAGGGAGAGGGTGAGGGAGCAGGCTAGTGATGGCAGCATGGCTAGTTCACAGCAGTCTGATGTGTGATATGTGTGTTACTCTAAACTCACACCAGGGAATTCCCTACAGCGCTGTCGGAAGCTCTGAGACACACACACATGCGCACACACACACACACACACACACACACACACACTGTGGTGGAGCTCATTAGGCATCCAATATCAAACTGGCCCTAATGACATAAAGCATCACAAAGAGAGATGTTTACACAAGCATTAATAATGTACAGCTGATCCAGCAACAGATTCTGTAACTAACACAGTTAGGATCAGATATGAAACCTGATCCAGAATCAGCACCATCACAGATAATTGCTATTAAGGTGCTTCTCTCTTACATCTTCTCCTGCTTTGCCATTGCCAATCTCCAACCACACCTGCAGGTGATTGGTGGACTCATCATAGCTTGCAAATGATTGGTGGATCCATCAGGCCTCTACTGGGACTCATCTCTAAGTTGTAGTTGGTGAAAGACACCATGGAGATGTGGTTTAATTCAACAACACAATTAGTGATTAAACCACATCAGGAGTTGTTTTAGCAATCAGGGGAATAGCAGAGCTGAACCTGGTAAAACATGAGCCCATCCTGAAACTCTGGCTGTGGATTTAACCTGGACTTCCTCCTAAAGGGTCAGGCCTCGCAGGTCTCAGCATTTGTCCCTCCCCCGCAGGAGGGGGCGCTCTCACCTTGGCAATCTGCACACACCAGTTGAGCAGCAGCTGTGAGCCGATGTTGTCCTTGTGCTCGTGCACGTAGTCCAGCAGGCAGCCGTGGGGCATGAGCTGGGTCACCAGCTGGATGGTGGGGCTCAAACACACACCCAGCAGACGCACCAGGTGGGGGTGCTCCATGCTGGCCATGATCAGCGCCTCCTGGTGGAGAAAACACCAGAGCCTCAGAGCCAAGCTTGCATCTGCATTCTGACCAGCTCAGACACACACACACACACACACACACACACACCACTCCACAGGAATAGAAGCACGCACCCTTTGTATGGAGCTGATAAAAGGGAATAAATGTACACATTTGCATGGAAAGCTTAATACTGATGTGTGTTTTTAAAAGATTTGTGTCTGAACATAAAACATTATTCATCACTGGAAGATACTTAAAGAGAGGTCAGGTGGAAAAATATATAGACCCCGACAGACACATAAATACACGCATACACACACGCACATACATGTATACATGCGTGCACACACACACACACACACACACACGGGGCACAAAGGACGTTGCAATTTATTGCCGTTATTATTTATCTTATACTACAGTTGCATAATCTAGTCTTCACAGTGAGCCAAGACTCCCAGCACATTTACGCAGGTCTTAAATCAGGCCTCCTGCCAGCCACTGGAGGGCCTCTTCCTTGAAACATGGACCCCAGAATGAAAACCTACACACTCAAGCACATCCATCATCCACTCGCCCTCAGAGAGACTGGGAGTGCATATCACTGAGTGTGTGTGTGTGTGTGTGTGTGTGTGTGAAAGTGCAAGAGAACAAGTGAGAGGAAGGCACCATCATTCCAGTGAAGAAAAAGAAGCCCACACCCACACACACACACACACACACACACACATAAACACACACACACACACACACACACACACACACACACACACAAACACACATGGACACAAGCATGAATGCACACACATACACACACAATCACACACACGGAGGTGCGTTTATCGAAGCCCACACACTCTACGACAGACACCCATCAGTTTGTGCTGAATATATAAATCTTCTCTGTCAAAGAGATGGAGTGCTGGGGAGATCCTTCTCTAAAACGGAGTCTTCGTGTGCATGCAAATGTAAGCACTGGTGCTGAACAAAACAGTAGAATAAATAACAATAAATAACAATAAAAAAAACAAGGCAAAAAAAAAAGAGAAAATATAACACCAAAAATATAAGCAAACAATGAACAAGGGCATTAAAATAATATTGAGATGATGGATCATATAAGGTATATTACTACAATAAAAAACCCTCATCATGAAGATGCTTTTTAGCCTCAAAGGCATCATATTTCCAACTCTTGACCAATCAGACAACAAGTACACACACACACACACACACACACACACACACACACACACACTTAACTGAACTCTACACAGAATCACACACTTGACAGTTGTATAATGAGTATTCAAACTGCTGTTATTCTGGAGCAGCTGGAAGTAGCTCTATGTGTGTGTGTGTGTGGGTGGGTGTGTGTGTGTGTGTGTTTTGTGCGTAGGCGCATGCTGTTCCTCATCCAATCAGCAGCTGGATCCGATGTCTTTGCAGTGAAGCTGAGCGTGCTACGGCGTTTAGATTGTGTTTTAAATGGACGAGCTGCAAGCTCTCTCCACACTCCCATGGAGAGAAGAGAGAGAGAGACGGAGAGAACAAGAAAGAAAGGAAGGAGAAATGAAAGTGAGAAGAAAGGGGTGAATATGGGAAAGAGGGATGAAGAAGAGTGAGGAAAAGAAAAGGATGAGGTGTGGAGAGGTAAACAGAGGAGAGGAGAGAGGAAGAGAGCCTGTCAGGTCACTCCTACTTTCAATCCTTCCTAATCACTCTTTCCTCTTCCAGAAAAAGGAGTGAGAGTTTCTGTCTCTCTCCCTCTCTCTTTTTTCTCTGCCTCCACTGACGCACCACAACCCACAAGCCCTGGCACCACTGCCACTCTGCTGGTGAGGCCTGGCACTGTCTCCATGCCGACATGGAGGAGAGCTCATTAGTGCCCACCTCAGTTACTGATTGCACTGTGGTAAATACCTACTGCTTCATACCCCACACTGAGCCACCTGACAAACCCACACACACACACACACACACACACACACACACACACACACACACACACATACACACACATACACACCAACACAGCTATGCAACCATTTCCCAACACACACACACACACACACACACACACACAAACACACGCACACACATAATATATATATATAAAACACATATAACCAGAAAAGCTACCTTTAAACAGTCCGAAATAGACAATGCTGTAAATGGGATTCTTGGCAGCATTTCATAGACATTGCGTCACCTGAGTGAATGGAACTGTTTTGCGTTTTGCTTTTTTCTCCCTTCCTTCATCCAGGACCCATAGCTGGCTGAACCCAGTCTGAACATGACAGGCCTACAGATGACACTCACATCCATGAACTCCACGTTGGCTTTAGGGCCAGTTGTCTCGTTCAGAATCTTAATGGCCACAGGAATCTTCACAGTCTCACCCTCGGGCACCCAGATCCCCTGAGAGAGACGCGGGAGAGAGGCAGGGCAGGGTTATCATGGAGCAGGACACATTAGATCAGCAGAATCTGAATCTGGTGCCGTGACCCTGTTTAAGCTTCACCTCCTGCCGAATGTTCACATAAAAATCTGCATTAAATAAGATCCTAATACATTATGAATATACTTTCCATTATCCTCCTTGCTTCATTGTTAAAATAGCAACAACAAAAAAACACAACAGTAAATGATAAGAAAGACAATGATATATTAGTTTTAAGACTCTGGTGAGGTATCACATTTCTTATGTTGGAAAGAGGTTTGTGTGAAATACCTGTGAACAATAACTGTGGCTTTTGGTGTGTGACATCAGGATCTAATCCAATATGTTTCCATAATACATCAGACATAGAACTCAAAATATTATTATATTGCCCACAAGCCTTTGGACATGGAACAAGACTGCTGTAATTACCTTATAGACAGTGCCAAAGGCCCCTGCACCCAGGACCTTCACCCTCTTCAGCTCGGTCTCCTTCAGGATGCGCAGCTGGGCCTGGTTGGGTGCTGTTCCGCTGGGGGTCAGGGGCTCCACCAGCTTCCATGCAACCACAAGACAATCACAGATCCAGCATTAAGGCTCTACCTCACACGCAGAACAGAAACTTTGTGCAGTCGCTCTGCCAAGGCGCCTTTGAAAGCGACTGACACAGCCTGGGACATTATGAAACGGAGAAGAATGAGGTATCTTGGAAAAGTCTAATTAACAGCAGGGAGCACGGCCTACTCGATTTTTGTAATTAATTAGGTCTTCCTTTGCTATAGTGCGAACTGTATTGGAATATGGAAAGTGCCTTGACAAAAGCCTGAGGGTATCAAAGAAGAGTTGAAATATGAGAGAGGGCCGGTGATAAGGGCCGGAACAGAACAAGGAGTCAGAGACAGAGGGTGGGAAAAGCTGGGCTGATAAAATGTGGGCCTGGAGAAGGAGCTGGGTGGGGGAGGGTCGGAAAGAAGTGGCTACACACATAGTCATTGTTCTGTTGTTATTGTAAAGGCAGATAGAATGAGGAAGGTGTGGAATTAGGGAGGGGGTGAAAGGGAAAAAAACCCAAAAAAGTACAAGAAATAAGAAGTAAAAAAAAGGAGGGAAAGAGAAAAAAAGGACAGAGAGCAAAAAGAGAGAGCGATAGAGGGAGACGGGGGAGACGGGATGGAAGGACAGGGGAACAGGGAGGGCGCTATCTCGAACCATTCCCAGTCCCACGATTGTCTCAGGCTGATGATTAAAGTACAATAACCGTTCTTCATTTAAATGGAGTTCTAAATCAGGAGCGCTCAGAGAAGAAGGGGAAGGGCTAAGAGAGGAATGGAGGGGGTGAGAGAGGAAAGGAGTGGAGGGAGGTGCTATAATCATGCAGTAATCGTGTTCCGGGCGCTGTCCACTCGAGGTGGTGCTGAAGCTCCAAAGCTGAGCACGGAACTGTCCACTAAACTTGGTGCTGAAAGAGCTGACCACACTGAGCATCGGTTGTACGCTGCTTTGCCTATAAACAGCTGACTTTACCCCAAGAAAATAACCTGTTTCCCACACTTTGAAGCAGACATAACTGAACACATCAAAAGGAAATCTCATCAGTGACTCAGCATACGTGGTTTGTATGTAGTATGAGCATGTTTTTATGGAATTGTGCATGTTGTTGGGGTGAATCATCACACACAGACGCACTGCTGAAGTATCTTATGTCTTTGTTATTTACCATACAGACCATTGTTACTGTGAACTAGCCCAAGGCTAAACAGCTGCTATATGCAGCTGGAGAGGAATTCAAATCTCTCTCCCTGTCTCACACAAACTCTCTCTCTCTCTCTCTCTCTCTCTCTCTCTCTCACTCACACACACACACACACACACACGTATGCATATAAACACACACACATTCACACATACACACACACTCATATGCATGCACACACACACACACACACCACACACACACTCACAAACACACACGAGTATGTGTGTGTGTTAACTCAGTTATATATAACTTAACTCTAAGCATTTCTATCATTCAGGCATTGTAGTTATAGGAAAGGAGAGAGTAGAGGTCGTGCTCTCAGTGGGGAAGGAGCTTGTGTGCCCAGATATGAAGTCCATCACAGCCCTGCAGTCCCTCATGCTGTCAGGCTGTAGGCCAGGCCACTGTTGTTCAGTTCTCTAACACATGGAGAGTCACATCCAAATCACCTCTTTACATCTCCCTTTAACTCTCCTCACCGACTTCAGTGTTGGACTTGACTATTGTGACAGAAGTCTCCCATACTGGCTCTTTATTGGTAGATGAGGTCATGACATGGATGCATTTGTAGTAATGCAGGATCATTCTCAGTTACGTGTTGTACAAATATGTCCTGTATATTGTCTATAAAGGCTGTAATTACAGAGGTAGAGTAGAAAGTTCTCAAAAGTCAAAAGAAACTGCTACAGATCAAGATTTCAAAAATGTATTTTGCTTTGGTTAAGATGTTTCTCTAACACACGTTCCAACTATAATTGTAAAACATTTAGTCCAACATTTAGATTTCAGAGGGTTTTAGTATTAGATAGATAGAGAGAGAGAGAGAGAGAGAGAGAGAGAGAGAAGGAAAGAGCGAAAGAGAGAATGAGATAGAGACAGTGTGTGTGTGTGTGATAGAGAGAGGACAGAAACAGAAATGTCAAGCCTCCCACACTAGATCCTTTTGGGATGTAAATAAACAGGCTCCATTTCAATGAGTCTGGAGAAGTTGCTATTCATTCTACCTGTGAGTAGAACATCCTGCTGGGATGTGGATTTGTGGTGTCAGGGCCGGGTGATTGAGCTGGACACACTCCTGCACTGAGAGGCTGGGGCACAGGAGAGCGGAGGGGAGCGGAGGGGAACAGAGGGGAGCGGAGGGGAGCGGAAGGGTATTCCCTATGGTGGCTCCTCATTCTCAGACACAGGAACTTCCCTTCAGGAGATGTGACGGCCTGGGTATAGTGAGGCCTCTTGCTGGGAGCGTGTGTGCAGTTATTATCCAGAGCAGAGCAGGCACAGACCTCGGGAGCCCAGTCCAGAGGGGTTTCCACTGACCTGCCAGTGGGCTGTGGCTGCCCCTTAGGTGTGTAAAGTGGCCACTGTGTATGCAAACTGCAGAGAAGAAAATGTGCAGAAATAAGGTCTGTGAGACTAGAGAGACTGTGACCAGACTGGGGTAAGAGGAAGGCAGGGGAGCCAAACGAAATCCCACCTGTGCAGGGATCAGAGGAGGCTGGGCCACATGACAAAGACCCAGGACCAACGTCTGAGCTCCCCCTCGCTCTCCCTGTCCCAGCTCTCCTTCTCTCTGTCTCTCCCTTTCTCTGCCTGAGGATACTAACAATTCTAACTCCCTTCTCACTTCAAAACAGAGCATCTGAGAAAAGAAAGAACCGGCTAGAAGAACGGAGAGAGGGAGAGGGCAACTGGGGCTTCTTAAAGGATTACAGGGTGTACCATGGAATAGAGAGAGACAAACACATGCACTCAGACAGAGAGAGAGAGACAGAGAGAGAGAGACAGAGAGAGAGAGACAGAGAGAGCAAAAGAGGGACAGAGGAAGAAGAAAAGAAATACAGCAAGAAACAGTAAGTGAGAGCAAGCAAACAGAGAGACATACAGAATGAGGGAGGCGGGCTCTCAGAATGAGGGAGGCGGGCTCTCAGAATGAGGGAGGCGGGCTCTCAGAATGAGGGAGGCGGGCTCTCTTACTTCAGTCTCCAGGAAACGTCTCAGTGCTCTCTTCTTCTTGATGCTCTTTCGTCTCACTGAGACCGCCACGCCCAGCGCAACGATGACCACAACGAACATCCCGCCGATCACCCCGGCCGCAATAAGAGGAGTCCTGAAGGAGAGACACGGAAACAGAGAGAAAGTATCAACACACCAAAATGGAAAAATATAACAGTACCCAGAGAGGTCAGCTCACACCAGCCATGGTGGCCATGGTCTGCTCTCCTGTTCATAAGAGGACAAATCGCAGTTACCATCTTCCAACACTCCCTGCAGGCGTCTCTCTCAGATGGACGCGGGACAGACGGCTGTAGCTTAAAGGCCTTGTGTGGACACTCGCTAAACAGGATATATGTGAGCAGGTCAGTCTGGATGAACCGGAGACACATTACCATAGCCTCATGTCTGCATGTACAATCACTAATCTCTCCCTTACTCAGAGAACACAACACCATAGTTTTGATTTACTCAAACTCACACACAAAGATCTCAGGGCATTATTATATTTGTTCACACTACTGAAAATTAGGACAATCATTTCAGTAAGAATGTAATAAAGGGGCACAGGAGCAAGGCAGTTGTAGTAAAAGTGTGTGTGTGTGTGTGTGTGTGTGTGTGTATGTGTATACATGCATGTGAGTGTGTAATATGGCCATTCTCAACAGAAGAAAGATGTTGGTTCCATGGCCTAGACTTGCTTGCCACACGCTGCTGGATTTTATACTTCCCAGATTGGAATCTCTTGAGTTAATTCACTGCTGATTCACTGGGTAGCATACAATACTTACACACATCCACATCCACACATCCACATACAATACTTACACACATCCACATACACACATCCACATACAATACTTACACACATCCACATACAATACTTACACACATCCACATACAATGCTTACACACATCAGGAATTCCCATGTAGCGTATGATCAATCTTCAGACAGGTGTGTGTGTGAGTGTGTGTGAACACATTTGTGAAAATCAAGGAGGCAGTAAAGGTGTTTTCTTTCAGATGTGAAGTGTCACGGACACATAAAAAAAGACACACAAACACTGGAAGCCTGAGCAGGTCATAATTCATACCTGACTTCTTTCACACACAATCATACAAATATGCATGATTAAACCTCTTTGATAATACTCACACACACTATCAAACCTTTCTGATCACACACACACACCATCACACCTCTCTAATCATACACACATCAAAGTCCATTCCACCCTTCGAGCAGTGTGATCTGCTCATTAGATGGGCGTAGCTACTCTGTTCTATGTTGAGGTCAAAGGTGACCGGCCTTTCTCTGCGGTTGCCCCAAACACTTTGGAACATAAAAATCATCCACCAAAATAAACACTTTGAAGTCCATTTAAAAACCTATTTATTTTCTCAGACATGTAAGAACACCTGCCGTTTTGGGATGTTTCTGTCTCGTTTTTTTTTAAATAGTTTCTTAATTTGATTAATTTATTATTCCAGCATGTTGCTTTTATAAGTTACTTATTTTGCAGTTTTAAGTCTTTAATAGTGTTTGATTTCGGTTGTTCCTTTATTTTTTCAAATACACACACTATATTGCCAAAAGTATTCGCTCACCTTCATTGACTCACATATGATCTTAAGTGCCATCCCATTCCTAATCCATAGGATTCAATATGACGTTGATCCACCCTTTGCAGCTAGAACAGCTTCAACTCTTCTGGGAAGGCTGTCCACAAGGTTTAGG